>JAOBRB020218627.1:0-12021 GCA_027575285.2 Zoanthus pulchellus
ATAACAATAATACATTTTGTTTCGTAATATTTGAGTTATGCTGTACCTTGTACCCTGCGCTGTTAAATATTCAGGTTACCCATATGTATAAACCTTTGCCTTTGGCTTCTTTTGAGTTTCCTTGCCACTTTTTTCATTATTTATTTATGTAAATGTATAGTCTTTTAGGCAAAATCAATAAACTGAAACAGAAACAGTAACGAAGTTCTGAAAACATCCTGGCATTAACCACTGCTATTTGTACACATTTTTGCACGAATTTTGATATTTTGTGGTTTAGAATAGACGACCATTGTTCTTATCACGCAAAGCTGAAATTGTCCATTTTCGAACTTCCGAATACTAGCTGCTGGATATAAACAACGAGGGCTCGTGCTACTTAGGCTTAGCCTCGACTCCGAATTAAGTATTCGAAAATTCCAACGATTTTATGAACTTTTCGCATGTCCGCGTATTGTGAGACTTTCATTTTCTGTTGGTTCTTGTTGGAATTTGTAAATATTTAACAGTAACCTCGAGGCGTTGTTTATATCTAGCGGTATCAACAGCGAGTTGAAAGATTACTATAAACAACGCTGAGTGAAAAACATCTAGTTCTTTGACTTACACTTAAAATCGAGTTTATCCGATCAAAACTGCACCGCAATGAAACCGTGTTTAGGAAAAATATAAATCTAAGGTAAAATTTATATACCTGTGAATGCTTTAAACAAAAAATATTTTCACTCATTGGAATTTTCAGATTTTCACGTAATCAAAAAACGTTTTGCTTTTAAAGAATTTGTTATAATAAGTCTTTTACCTTAAAATTATACTTTTATTGTACACAAGGAGACCATTCTTTTAAACTTATGTTTTTCGCTCTCATAATTGTTGTTGTAGCAATAAGCCAGCACACCAGTGAAAGCAGTGGTACGGTGAGAATTGAAACTGAATTAAAGAGGTACATTTCCAGTATCAAGACAAACAAAACGTTAACATTAATATAATTATATAATTCATGTTTAGCTTTCCACAAACAAATGAAGCGAGAACAATTCCACACGCAGCCGATTTATGCCCCTAGTGTTTTTCAAGGTTTTTATAAAGAACGATAAAAATTAAAGCGCACTTTATATTTCAACCTAACCTCGCTGCAAATGATTGGACGAAAATGAAATGAAATCTTACGAAGGCTTTAAAACAAAACAATTTTATAGCGAAATGAAAAAATTGAGAAACGATTTAACTTACTAGTAGTTGATAAAAACAAATCACCTCGTAAATTACCAGAACTAGGATTTATGTACCGGCACGGTATAAGGAATTAAGATCATTTTAGAAATTTTTGCATGAACTTAGATTGTAAACCTAAATCTTTGTACAAGGATTAATTACAATTCTTAAATTTGTCTGCATACTCAAAGTTTCAGACTGGTATACTTGTTCTTAGCTTGTTCTTAATTTCTGGACAAATCTCAGCCTGGGTGATCTTAGAAAGTTTGTTCTTATAAGAAAAAGTGTATACACAAAGAAATGTATTAAGGCAGTCCATGGTGGATATCAAAGGTGAATGGTTGCTTTGAAAACTACTGGCAACTGACGAAAAGATTGAAACCAAACAGAATTATGAGATCAAAATAACAATGATACAGAAAGTTTTTTTTTATAACTTTCAATTATTCGTTGTTTAAAATTACGTGAGTTAGTATGTAATGCCAAGGTATCATACTTTTTTTTCATTGCAAGACATATTGATCTTTTTCAAAACTGACTCTGGAAAGAATTTTTAAAATCAATTCGGGCTCGGTATTAACAATTTTTTTGGATGACATTTACGGAAAAACCGATGTTATTAGTAATCGAAATGGATCGTGTTTCTTCTTTTAGATTCTAATACAGTAAAAACACTCCAATCTAGTGTTAAGCCGAGATGATGTTTACGGAAATTAATGCCAGATTCTTTTTTTAAATATTGAGTTCGTGTTAATCAAATCAAATGGTTTAATATTCAGAATACAATTCATATTTTATTTCAATGAGCAAGTTATAGTTAATATGGTAGCAAAGTATGTTACCAATAAAGACATAAATAGTGAAAAGTTTTCAACTGTAAGGAGATGAAGCATGGGTTAAGTAATTTGGGAAACAGCAATTACAGTAGATTAAATTTTGTATTGCGGGGTTTGAACAAAAAAAGATATTGGCCTAAGGGGTGAGACACGAACGGGTGCGGTGGCTTCAATGTTGGGTATATGGGCAACACGATTTTGTCAGTCTAAAATGTTTTGTTAACTCCAAGCGCTTTTAATAATTTTTTGAAAAAAAAGGAAAATTTAAAACTAAAAATCATGAAAATTGACTTTTACAAGAAAAAATAAATTATAGGTTAATTTTCCGAACGTTTTGGTCAAAAAACATCTTTTAACTGAAAACGCATGGAACTTTGACGTAGTATCTTTTTTTTGCGTTTTCTAGCTACAACTTTACATTTTTTTCTTCAGCGTTTTTCCATGTTTTTTTTTAAAATAAATATATATTTTCGGAGAAAGAAAACACATAAACAAAACTAATTAGTTAAAAATGTTGTCTTACTTTTAAGCTTTTTGCTGTTTTCCCTTTAACCAGTATTCTTTGCGTAATGCAAAATATTGATGGCATTGAGAAACCTTACCTCGTTCAGTATTTTCGCACAACCAGTGATTCTTTTCCCAGCGTTGTGGCTTCTTTGAACTAAGGCTAAGCTTAACAAAGAAATACTTTTCTCGTTGATCTTGACGACCAATAGACACTTGAAAGTGAAGAATCATCAATTGCTAAAGCGTTTTATGTACTCGACTCGCGTCAATTTACATCTTCTCGGAAGCACACTATTCCTGTCAATTTCCCTTGTTTGTTTAATCGCCATTATGTAGAGCTTGAATTTGGTACAATTGACCACTTGAATTCTGATATCAGTTCCACGCGAGTAGGAGCTGCACAACAAAGAACTCACACTCTTGACGTGAAACAGCTTCGTTGGTCTTTTCTTGTCTTAGTTGGAGTGCGTGGGAGACCAAAGAAGATTTGCCACTATTCCAGAAAGGAAATTGTCCGGAAACAGCCATGGCATATTTCCATTTTTCAAAATTCAAAATATACTTTCTTAATATGATTCTATTGCTCTGAATAATATCAGCTATGTTTTTAATTAGCCAACTTGGCAGCTGTTGATTTGTACTGAGCGAAACGGCCGGTGATAACATGTCATGTATTGAGCTAATGAGACAAACCTTTTCGCGTCAACAGAACAACTTAATTATAATCTGATTTAAATATTAAAAATGATACAACAGAAAGACAACTAAAATAAATATCTGAAAAGCTTATCTCCAATTATACATAGCAAAGTTTTAATTCCTAAATCAAATCCAATGCACTTTCTAAGTGTGAATCTTTTAAGTATTCCATGAAAAGTCCCAATTTAAGAGGTTGAAATTTTTATTTAGGCTTGGATTTTTAAAAAGAATAGATCGATAAATTAATAAGTTATTTGTAAGGGGAATTTCCAATGCAATAATAGTTCCGCTTGTTTAACATTTCCACAAAATCACGAGCAACACAACAATATTGTCGCACCTGTTCCAGTGCCCGCATTCAAGAGAACTATACTCATTTTTCGACCATATTCGAGCGATTCAGAATAAAGCAAGATCTTTTAGCATCAGCGTTTTCTCTTGGAGTTGGATTGCCGGATTTTGTGTATTGCTTTAATGCGTTAATTCTTGTAGTACCTTTAGTTTAATGACGCATTTAATATCATCAGGTTTAATAATACTTGTTGTAGGTACTGAGAAATCAACGCAAGCACTTCGGAAAACTTTCGGTTTTAGTCACGAATACCGGCATTCATGAAAAATACCTTTATTTCTCGATAACACAAGAAAAAGATTAAACTGAAAAAAGTGTGATAAATATAGTTAAATATTAGCTAAGTGTGCTTGAAACTTTGACTATCAATATTTTTATATGTATATATATATACATCTTCACCGAGCAGCTCTCATGCTAAATGGTTAACTTTGCATGTCTGAAAATGTGATTTTTTTAAAGTGCTGATATAGTATTTTTCTCACAGTGTAGTAGTAAACCTTACTGATGCATGTATTTAGGCAGAAGTATTTTTAAGAGTTAATAACAACATGAAACGAAGCCCTGGATGAAATTAGCAGGTTCAGTTTATGTACTTTGTCTACTAATGACGCCATTTTGAATAACCGTTTGATTATGCAAGCATTTCAGTTTAATAAAGCGAGATCAATCCCATACAAATCGGGTGGCCTACAAAGATAGCACCTATATCTCAAGTTTCAATTAAGCGGATAAGTGAATCTGTGACTCATTGTGGACAAGGAACTAATCCATCGCTGGTTTGCTCCCAGCAGACGCTGGTACTCATTTACCTTCCCTGGAAGGATGGAAAGCTGAGTTAGCTTATACACGGGAAAGAAACCCGCGAAATATTCAAATCTCGGTAAAGACGAGGACTGAACTGGGAACCTTGTGGTACGGTTGGGATCTTACCAGCTGATTCAGCCACGCCCTTCCACACCCGATTTATTATTGAAAACTTTTCACGTTCAAACCGCAAAAGTCGTTCTTCCAAATTTTTCAGTACATAATTGCGACTATTACTGATTCATTTGATTCATAACGTCATTGTTTACACAGCGGTTCAAAGTCAGCCTATAATCTTTGATCGTAGTTAATAAAAGTTTCAGGCGAGATAACTTTCAAATATCATGGATGTTGCAATCAATTGTATGTCTTAGTTTCTTTAAGTAATGAATGCTTTTCTTAGTTCTTCGCAAATACAAACTTTCACTCCCTCAAACAGAATTTACTATTTTTGTATATTGTTATGTCTAAATCAAAATTTTAACAAAAACGTTTTGGGCTATTTTATGTGATAAGAGCTATCGCTAGAGAGTCTCCAAATGATTTGCTTTAATTGTTTTGACAATTTCAGAATCATGCGATCAAACTTCGGCAAGTTCTCAGTCTAAAAAAAATTGCATATGTATATAGAAAGTAGAATTTCATGGAGAATGAAATATTGCTTTTGTTCCGAGTGTTTTTTCTTGTTCTATCCATGCAGTCGGCGGTAAACATAAACAAAAAAATATTTGTGATCGGTAAACATTTTTTTTTACAGTACTGGAGCTACTGTCTTATCCAAGGCCAACATGAGGAGTTTTTAAACAATATATATTACATTAAAAATTTGTTTATCACTTTATAAATGATTTATCCAAAATTAGATGGAAGATTTACTGCAAGCACTTTTGAAGATCCTCAAAGGGAATCAAATTTATGTTTTCATTCTTCTAAACTAATCAGATTATATTTTCTCATGATTCGCTATTAAGCTCGCAAGCGAGATGAAGAGATTCAGAAAAGAGAACAAAGTCGTATATTATCAATTAGGTTCAAAGAAACTATTTTAAAATAAAATTACGCTAATTATATTAATATCAAAAATTTCACATCAATCAGTTTTAAAAGCAAATATTCAGTCTTTAATTGGGAAGCTTGTCAATAGCAATACGTGTCCTCGGATCGACAGATAGTTTGTAATGAGTCCAATGTCCACACTGTTTTCTCAATACACACTGATGAACTGGCGACTGAACTCTTTTAGCTACTTTCCTGAGTATTCTTCTAAAACGCCACATCGTTTTCTTAAACTACAATATTTATTTTCTGGCTTTTAAAACTTTAAATAATTAAAATTTTTAAAAAATGATTACGTTGCAGTGTTCAGTGATATATTGATCGCCCATTTCTGGTTTTCAACGCGAGCGTCACTTTACAATTTTTCATCGGTTGCCAGCTTAAAAAGTTAAAATGAAAAACTCTGATTATTAAAATTTTAAATAACTGAACTTTAACCCCCTTAAATGGTTCAATGCTTTTGTATTTCTTGTTTTATTGTGATTTGAGGCAGACAGCTATTTTCTTTTGTAATTGTTGTGAAAAGATAAATCAGTGCATGCAAGTGCGTAAAAGAACGCACTTCGTCTAGATTTTCATTGGCCAATATATAATATACACGTGATCGAGTATTAGTTATTTCAATAAATTGTCAGATTTATAGCATTTTTTCAAAAAAAAAACAACGGGCTGTTTCTAATAATATTAAATATTTCAATTCATTTTTGTTTTGTTTTTACAGCTGAAAAAAAAGTCTTATCTTAAAGCATCATAATCCAGTTGTTCAGCGAAGACAGCAATGTAAAAGTCTATCTAGAAAGATCGGATAAACCTCTCGAGTAAGTCGTGGTTGTGTTTTTTGAAGAATTATAACCTAGTGATTCTCTTACAGAAAATGCGAAAACTGTAATAACTGATTAGACAATAACACTTCTAGTGTAAACACCGTGTGTGTCTCAGAAATAAAACATAAACTGTTTTACGTACGTGATATAGAAAATAACAGTTTTTCGCTATTCAGTGATTTTAGGGTAAAAGGTTAAAGGAGACAGCAATTTTTTTTTTGTAGATCTGTGTGATTCAAGCCAGGTTGCATAAGCACTCATTTTTTCCGATATTGTGTTTCTTGTACAACTGGTGGCAATGGCCAACAGTGACATTTTCCCAGTTGACATCGGTTTCAATATCCATTTTAAAATTTTATAAACATAAAGATGAAGCCGATGAAGTAAAATCTTATTATTTATACTTTTTGTTGTTGCAGTAGTTTTTATAGTTGCGTCCAGCGGGTGAAACATGTTGATATTTTCACATTCAATTTTAGATTCATTTCGTTTATCTTTGTTGCCAGAAAGCTCGTGTGAGAGAGAGAGCTCTGGAGAGCCATTCAACAACCTATTTAACACGCTGAATCTCAAATCGATAATTCATCGTTATCCGATGAGAATGTATTTCTACTCAAGAATGAGTAATTTTATAAATGGCTGCCGTATCGGCCCATGTACTCGATTTTCAAAGCCAAAGTTTTGCTTCAGTGGAGTGTTAATACCCATTTAAATGATCAAAAATAAAATGAAACAGTCATTTAAAACAATAATATTCAGTTTTCAGGGTAATTTTGAAATGAAGAGCAGCGAGCAATGAAAAATTGATTGGGGGATTGATGCGAACAAACATCGGTAAAACCGATTCGCAAGAAGTCAAAAACAGTAGTGTTAGTGTTGAAAATTGTGTAAGCTGTACCGAAAAGTCACTACCCTGTACACTATATAGACTGAAAACCATTTCCCAGAGACCTCAGCATATTTATGGCGAGCTACACAATGTGATGTTTATAACGAATCTTTATAGCTAGAAACACTGATAACAGGGCTTTTTATAAAGGCAATAATACTGTGTTGAAATAAGAAGATTCAGTAAAATGCATAACATGAAATACTAGCATGTTGAAATGTTCTCTTCCCGCAAATACTAATAGTATTCTGACGCAAGTAATAAGCTTCGAGATTATCTTCCAACAACATGAAAGCGAAAATTTTTAAAAACCGATAGTACTTAAAAATTTAATCGAAAAAATGATAAATGTATGAAAAAATAAGTCGCAACAGGTTCAATTAACTGTATATTGTTCTGAGGTGCTAATTGTCTTTACCAGTTTGAATATCTGAATTTCAATTGATGTAGTAGTGTAGTTAATTGATTACTCACAGATAACTGAAATGGAATTGTTAAACTTTTTACCGTAGGTTCTTCTAGATGAAATGGGTCACGTACAAATCAGTGTGATATAACTATTCCCAATCTCTATTGTACAAACACCCGATTTGACTGTTTTATAACAGCTAATGGCAATTCCAAAAGTGTAATTTCTTTCTGCGCTTTTTGTTGCAGCGGAGCCACAGCTGTTTCACAATCAAATTAACGTTCATGCAACTAAGGTACCATTCATTTTTTATGCGGGAGGGGGCCGGTGGTTTTTTATTTACAGCTGAAAAAAATTTCATAACTCTCCTAATTTTTCTGAAAATTTTTGGTTCATTCCCCCCTCCCCCCAAAAAAATTAAAATAATCATAATTTCAGTATTTTGATAACATGAAGGACTGAGAAAAAGCCAAACAGCATTAAATTTTAAAGAGATGGTCAGTTTTACTAGTAAGCCAGGATGCACAAGTTGAAACAAAGTTCAATGCTGTATAATTCATGATGTTTCAAGATTTTACAAATTTTCATATTTGCACGCCCGGAAAAATACTTTAACCGAGGCAGTATGAATCTGTATTTTGTTGTGAAATGCCAAAGGCGTGATCACCTAGGGGAGTCGGGTGGCATGTTCCCTAAAACATTTTTGAAATTCTCATCCTTTGAATCGCTGAAAATGAACCAAATTTAGTCGTTTTTGAAGCAAAATTGGAGATTTTGGCAAAATTACAAAAATGTTTTTGTTCAGCCACACTCATTTTTGGAATGGCCCCTTCTGTTTGTTTCTATTTTTTGAGATAACCTATCCTTTATCTCAAAATTTTTTGGATGGTCCCCCCCAAAAAAACACCAGCACCCCTACCCATAAAACATGAATGGTCCCTAACAAGCTTAAGTTTAGTTTTAGTAAACGATTCTTGTACTGTTTGCCAGCAAACTGCATGAAAAAAAAAGTTATTTTGTAGTTCTAACATCGGCCAAAACTCGAATAAACTCGTGAAAGCGTTCCCGTTTTCTTTATTAGTGAAAAAGCAACCACTCCAGCTCATACATTATTTCTGGGTTTTGCCAGAACCTACGCATGTGTGACTATAATATACAGATAATCATCGCGCGAAATTTCCAACTGAAGCTATCGTAAATGTTGAGTGAAGATACAATAAAGATTCACTTCAAGCATCTTTGCGCTTCTTTAGTAAATTTTGATTGTTCTAGGGTGCGCCAGGCTTTAAACTTTCATGATCGTATACAGTGTATAATTTACTTGTTTATCACTAAATTGTTTCTTTAGAAACACTGACGCAGCTCGCACTAGTTTACTGCTAGTTAGTTTTCTCTTGTGGATAACACTGAAATGAAAACCGTGATTTCAGAAGCTTCTTAGCAGCCAAAAAAATATTCTTGAACTTTGCACGAGTTACAATGAACCTTTTCTCTTCTAAGTACATAATTGAATTTTATACGAATGTAAGTTCTTCCACTGCCTGTGAATTAAAATTTTCAATAGTGATCGTTCATTTCATGATCAGCATGAAAAGAGCGGAAACTTGACAGCCAATCAGAGCGCTTGACAAGATACTTCACTGATATGTTCATTGCTCTGCACCTATTATTAATCTACATATAAACCTGACCCGCAGGAACGAAATTGATATTGGGAGGGGGGAGGGGGGGATGCGAGCAAATGTCGACATGGTTTGGATGTTCCCACTTTGCTTGAACGAAGAAAGTACAGGACCCAGTTGTTCAAAAACCGATTAGCTCTAACGCAGGGTTAAAAGTTTAACCCATGGTCTTGTTTCCAATCTTACAAGGGGAGATTTTAGCTTTAAGTTTGGGATTAACAAAAGTTTTCCTAAAAAAATCCAAACAGTATTCATAAATAACCGTTTACCTTTTCTTAAAGAAGAAATTCACAGGCGCGGATTTAGGGGTGGGCCGGACGGGCCGCGGCCTCCCCTTTCGGTGGGATAGCCAACATTAATTTTTTAAATATTTTTAAATTCTGTGAAAGTCTGATGTAACTGCAGTCCAGAAAGGTACATGTTTAAAATACGTAATAAGGTGAACTTAGAAAAGTGGATATTTTTCGTTGTTCTCTTCTGTTTTTGTTGAAAGGTTGGGTGGTAGACCAGGCTTAAGTTTTCCGGCCCCCCCTTTCCAAACTTTCTGGATCCGCCCCTGATTCATGTTTGAATTTTTGCTTAACCCAGGGTAAAACTTAACCAGGCTTTGAACTACTAGACCCAGAAAGGCGCAGGCAGTGTTAATTTTGAAAATGTTCCAACGCCGATACTTGGGGGGCTACAGTCTATTCCAGCCTTATCATTAGTACGTTTTACAGTGAGTTTGGTCTAATATTTATACTAATAAGCGTGAACTTACTGGAGGTGAGTAGTTTGTTTACATACAGTACACACCCAATACAAAGCCAAGTTCAATATAAAATATTTTGAGTTCATTTTATCGCCAGCACTGGTTGGTATATTTGTAAACAAACTACAAACTAAAAGCAAGTAATCCTTTTTTAAAAATAAGTAACCTGAGTTCATTTCATTGCAAGGCGCTTGTTACACAACGAACTTCAAACAAGAGTCGAGTTTGAACAAACAAAAATTTCTAAATTAAACAAGTACATAATTAACATGACACATTAATTTCAAATAGAATACAATAGAACGTACAAAAGGTTGTTCATGGAGAAAGATTTGAACACGATAAAACTGGAAATTAATATAATGCAAAGAAAAGTAGCAAATACTCTGTTTTCGGATTTATCAGCATATCCTATGGGAAGTTAGTTCATTGTTTTAATAAAATATTCATTAGAAGAACACAACCAGTATTTCAATTGTTTCTTGTTGCCATAATCGATTAAGTATTGAATCTTGAAATGATCAGTTGTCAAAACATGTCAGGAATCATCATATTCTCTCTCCCAAATGTTTGCAACATAAAACAAACTATTTACAGAAATAGAAAAATAACTAGCGGTAAGCTAGTTTGAGCTGCCTGGTCGATTTTGACCAGTTGCAGAACGAAGATTGTTTATTAATTAATGTAGTATACTTACATGTAGATGTTTGTAAAGTAGCTCCTATATATATTTACCTGTTTATTTATATATAGCAGACATCGTAACTGTATATTTTTATGATGAGCAAAAAAGTACAAATATTATGATAACTTTTACGTGCTTCATTATTTGAGCTCAAGAGCTTTAACTTGATATAGATTATTTCAATTATATTAAACATCCAATTTGATTGCGTGCACTGACTTTTACATTTGGCCAACATGTGTGCTCAATTCTGGAGTTTTTGAACATATCCAGAGGATATGAACTGTAGCTTACTTGACAGTTTTTAAGCTGCGAAGGCAATGTTTTAGTTAAAAGACTTTTCCTTCTTTACTTTTAGACCTTTTTCTTTGGCCGTGTTCGTCATATGGCTTTTGTACACAATGGCTTCCGGGATTGACTTGTTTGCTTCCGTTTTTGTGAAAAAGAATAACTAATTCTTTCTATGCCTATGTTGTACTTCAAGCGACAATGTTATCAAGTTTCAGCGATCGATTATGTGGCAATCTAACTGAGTTACGCTTTGCGCAAACATCTGTAAAAGCCTTTGAAATAACAATAAGTTAAGCGTGCGTAAAGTTAAGTTCGCGTTTACATTCTTCGTAAAATTTTACTTTACCACGTAAAAATGCGTAAAAATTTAGGCATACTTTAAGTTTCTTTATGCTGTTTTATATAAAGGTGTGTAAAGAGCATGTTTTATGATTTGCGTTACTATGACCGTTACTGTGTCAACAAGCTTGAGTATGGCCAACACCAAGACCATAAAGATAACCGTGGCTGTTACTAAGACCGTGAGCGTGACCAAGACCGTGATAATAAGCAAGACCGTGAACATGACCAAGACCGTGAGCGTGACCAAGACCGTGGTGATAAGCAAGACCGTGAACATGACCAAGACCGTGAGCGTGACCAAGACCGTGAACATGACCAAGACCGTGAGCGTGACCAAGACCGTGACCGTGAAAGTAAGTGTAACCGTCACTAAGACCGTAATCATGACCAAGAACGTAACAGTAACAATGACCGTAACTGTGACCATAGCCATGAACAAAATTATGATTACGACCAGTAACGTTATCGGAGTATTGACACCACCGTAAACATGAATAGACCTGTTTCGCATTCCTAGTTACCGCTGATTTGAATGACTGCAAATTCGTTTTGCACAGTGTTAGCCTCAATATGAAGTCAAATATCTCTAAATGCCAATTTAGTCTTACACTTCTCACACCTGCGTGTATTGTTGAAGGTGTGACCTGTCGCTCTCTCACACTAATATTTTTGAATA
>JAOBRB020218849.1:0-12019 GCA_027575285.2 Zoanthus pulchellus
TCAGTGAAAGTGGTGGATGTTTACATTATTCACTTCCACTTCGGTGAATAATTGTTAAATATTACACTCTTCTTTTTTTTATAAGAACGTCGAATTTTTTGACTGGGGCTGAACGTATTTAAATATTTTCCAGGTATCAGCCTCAAATGTTCTTAAACATGTTCTTAAAATATCTTTACGATATACTGATTTAATTTAGACTACATAATAATACACGTACCGTATGTGGTACTTTCTGTATACACTGACTTGTATTGACTTTCTTGCCAGTTTGTCTCAAGAACTATGCCTGATAACTGCAATTTGCCTTATTTATTTGGTAAATGAGAACCTGTGATGTAAATTGTTATCTGGAAAATTAAGTCAAGAAGCCAAGCAAATTTTTCAGTAACGCTGTATGAATTATCTCATCATCAATAAATATTCTTCACCTTTTCTCAGCCTCAGCATGTTCTTAACAAGTTCTTAAGTTTTGGTCAATTTTCAGCATCATGTTCTTATAAAAAAGAGTGTAATCACTTCAGACTTGTTGCCACTAATCAGTTACAAAGCATTATATATCAAAACACAGTCTTTTATAAAATTCTGTCTTTGAAGTTAACAGAATTCATAGTTAAACAATGTCTTAGATGCATAAATTATGTCACACTTAACCTTACAAAAAGTCTTTATGCTGTTAATCAATAGCTTTTCTTTTTTTTTTTTCTATCTACTTATTTATATATTTATTCTTTTTCTTTAATCTGTAATCCAGTGGCCTGCCTTTGAATAGTTTTTACTACTTGCAGGTCACTGGAAGGCATGAAATTATGTAATGTTAATGTTAATAATATTAATAAAATTCAAAATTCAAATTCAAATGCATTAAAATGTATGAATCACGATAGAATCAAACCCGGGGGACTTGATAGGGTTGGTTGTTGTGTCTTGTAATCTTGTTTCATGTTTGTAAGATATGTTCTCTGGTAGAGCAAGCAGGTGGTACGTGAAGATAAATAAACATCTATTGCTACAATTGCTCCTCTGTTTCGCAGGAAAAAAATACGAAAATACTTCAATGGGACTGATAATCAGAGATTCCATACTATTCAAACAGCTATGCAAGGTATACAAGTGGCATTTGCAGCTCACGCGAAAACCAAAATCAATTAAAAGATTGACTCAGTATTCCCGTGATGTTCTTCACAACACTTAAATAGGAAATTTAAGGTAAATTATTTTAATGGTCTGTTACATCAAAAATGAGAAAAAATGAGGCCTATAAACTGAGGGAGACATTGCTTACAGTTATTGAATTTTGTGAACACTGAAAATTCAAAATATTCGCATAACTCGAGTTAGATTGCATCACTCGATGTTTAGCAGGTACCTTTGTTTGTTTCAGCTATATTTTTGTTTTTGTGTTCAAACCTTACCCGTAAAGCCAAATAAGAAGATTTTATGTCTTCTCAGCTGGACTTGAACGGCATAAGAATGCAATAAAATATAACAAGCTAAGACTTAAAGAATACATGTTTGTGGGGCGTATGAATTGCTGAGATAGCATTAATTACTTCACGCGCGTTGTTGGTCAATGATGCTTTAAAAACCCACACAACTACAGCTAACCTATCATTTCAATTTATATATTTACAAACTTATAAACTGCTTTCAAGTGAGATATATAACAGTTTTTATTTAGAATTGTTATCCCTTAATAATATTAGTCCATTCCGTGTCGAACGACAAAACATTTTGAATGATTAGCATTTTCCTACAGTGAATGAAACTTGTAGCTAGTCAGCCATTTACACTGCTATTATAAATATTTGAAGTTCCACAAATTTAAAAGATACCAAACTCATGATACTTAATCGAGAAGTTTTATTCTATTGCTTTTTTGTGATGTAACTTTCGGCAACCTCAACGTGCGTGTTCTTCAAAGCACAGGTCATACTTTGTTTTGCTTCCATAATGAATCTTCATGAGAGTTTTTTAATTAATTTTGACGACTCAGCCGCCCTTGGGTCAACCATGTGCTAGGGTTTATTGGCGTTTCTATACGGCGAATGTCTTCAATGTTCTTGAATATCTCTAGCGCGATATCCTTCTCTTTTTTTCGCCTTTGCTTTCCGGTCTAAATTAAAACTCAAAGTTAATTCTTTCGCGCGATTTTTTCAATCCGGCATACGCCGCCAAGCTTGATCATCATATGTACATGAATCGCATAAACTAAACTTATCAAAAAGAAACCCTTACACAGCCATGCACTGTTTAGTTGTCCACATAAGGATCTTTTAACCTTCATTCTAAACTTTTATCATTGTGGCAAAATTTGTTGAAGCATTTTTTTCTCCATCGTCGTCCTCTGTCTGTTTTGTTAAGTCTTCCCGCGTTCAGCGCTCGCTCGTGGTGGATGGCAGCAAACTCAGACTTTTGTTTACAAGGAGAATCACCAGTTTTCGCTGTTTTTATCTCAACAGTAGAGCTTGACTCGTCAGAACTTGAGGCTGAGCTTTTCGGGCTTTTCTTTCTTTTTTTTCGAGCTGTGCGTGGGTTTTCACTCCCTTTTGTTACACATTCTTTGTTCAAGAACCGTTTTGTGTTACAGCAATGATCATAGTAAACAGTTCTATCTTCTGACACGACTATTTCCCAATGATTCATGGCTAAAGGTTTGTCTGGGACGGTAGCCATCTGATTTGTTTTAATTTGGCGCCTTAACTCAGCAATCCGTGTTTAAATATCGTCGTGAAAAATTATTTTTACCCTCTTTCTCAACGAACAACTGAACTTTTTTGAAGCCAGAATACTAAATGATGTTTTTACAAACCGTATATAAAACTTTTATCACGTGAAAAATGTTCTATATTTGTCGGTTATGTGAACTCCTTCTAGCAGGTTTCTATATTTAGCAGCGTTTGCCTTATATGGAGATTTTTAGAACGAGAAAACATTGTATGACATTGCGTCATTTTCCACTTGACTGAAGTTCATGGAATATCGGTTAGTTTCGTGCGGACTGCAAAATGCTATTGCGCTTGAAACACGTGTTAAAGTAATTCTAAAAGTTACGAACAGCACTGGCTTTCAATGCCTTGTCTTTTCGAATTTTCAAACCGCTCACAGAAATAATTACAAATTAAGAACAAATTGACGGGGTGAAACAGTCAAAATACTGAAAACATGAACAATACAGTAAAAAACCGCATGTAAGAACCTACTTTTTTCAAGGTTTGGCTAAACAGGTTTTTATATTTGGGAGGAATTATTGGCAATTTAGGTTTTAAATTAGGTTCTTAATTAGGTTTTTAACTTTTCAGTAAAAACCATTCCTGAACAAGCAAAAAAAACAGGTTTGGTCATTTATGTTACAGCATTTATTTATAAATGTCTTGTCATGAGCCTTGTGCAAGACTATCTATAAACAAAGTATTTTTTCAGGAATATTTGCATACAAAATAAAATAGAAATAGAATAAGTAAAAAATGCAAAAAAAGTCCTTCTGCCTTAATTTTCTAGTCACATTCAATTTTATGATGGAATCATCACAATCAACTTCTGCTCTTAATATTTCAGAAGTAAAGAAATGTACCTGACGAGTAGTGTTTCAAATGGCTGAACTTCAAGGAACACAAGGTCCAAAAAAAACAATTACAGACTTCATGAGACTTCTTTTTATATTACAGTGTATTACTTTTTTTTTACAAAGTTGTAAGTTTTTTTACAAAGTTGTTTCTGTACATGTCTTTTATTTGTGAGCAATGAAGAATTTTCTGCTTCTCATACTTCTTAGTTAAAAATGCTTATGAAAATATCCCTGATAACCCACACATAAGAACCTAATAAATTTTGCTTGGCTGAACAGGTTTTTGTATTTTGGGGTATAAAAATGGGAAATTTCTGCCTGCAGGCTGCAGGTTCTTAAATCACTAGGTTTTTACATGCGGGTTTTTACTGCATAGTATACTGATAATGATCCTAGGCAAAATTTAGTGCGTCTTAATTAATCTTAGAGAAAGCATCTTATTTTTTTTATTAATGACTTATTAACAATCTCTTTTCATTATTTTAAAAACCTATAATCAGTATTGTAATTCAATTCAGCTGTTACTAGTTTACGTCTAATGTAATATACCATAATATAAGCAGGTTTATTAATATTAATATCATTAAAAATTTATTGCAACATACAAAATCTGACTTGGTATTAACGCTAACGAAGCACCTCTAATCATTCAAACGATTTGTGCGCACCTTTCAAGTTTCACCCTCGGGGAGATGGGAAGGGATTGGGGGGAAGGGGGGAGGGGGGAAGAGAGAGAATGCCGTAAAAATCAACTGTTTAGGCATGTTTTTCAAGGTTGAGTCCGCGTTTGGAAATTTCATTTTCCTCAATTATGCACGCAGATAGCAAGACTACTGAGCAAAGTGATCTATTACTCCATTAGTTTACATTTAAGTTTTTAGTTATTTTTCTGACCGATTATCGGGAGAGGGTAAATCAAAATTCGACGAATCTGGTACGATAATCGCGTGATTATGTGAGTAAGCGATATTATAAAGCAGGGGAAACCTACTACGCACGCATAGAAACGCTTAGCAACAAAAATTTTATTAGCAACAAAGCCATTTATACTAGAGAAAGGATATTCTAAGCTTCTTCACAAACCACAACTAATCAAAAGTATTCTGTGTAAAAATCCATATAATGAGAGCAAAAAAAGGAAAATAGAAATACTCGTCTGTAAGGGTACACTTTTTTTGGCCCTCCTGGTACTCAAATTTGTATCATTTAATCTGATTTCGACAATCAATTTAATCTTCATCGATATCACAGCGATTTTCCTGTTTGTTATGTAAATTGAATTGAAGATTCAGACCTAGAGTATCTAACAGATATCAAAATCAAACCGTATCTAGTGTCGAACATGATCAGGTTTGTAAAAGTCCAGCGGCACATTTACCATCCGAAATTCTTGTGAGAGTTCCCGGATGTTTTACTCAATAAAATCAATGCCGGGTTTTACTATTAGCTCTGATCTCGCTAGTTCACTACTAAAGCAAAAAAAAAAAATCATCCTATGATGGATTGCCATAACTGTAAGCCAAGAGATGTTTACTTTCATAGGCGCTTTACACGACATAAACTCTTTTTTACCGCTACGTTTTGTAAAGAATAACAAATTCCTAAAAACACAACATATTAAAAAAACTGAATATCAATGAAATATGTTTTGTTAGTCTATTTAAATGCGATATTGAAATCTCAGTCTTTGCCATTGCTGTTACGTGCTTTTTTTAATTGATTTTTTTATCGTAGACAAAAATCTGGAATCTGAGCATGTAATGGCCTTAATGCCGTCAGCAGGTAGAACCGAACACTTTATTACAAGCTTTAATACCATCATTACAATTAGTTAAATCAAAACTCTGCAGACAATTTGTGAAACACTGAACATAAAGCATACAAGAGGTAAATGGCACCTGACTGGCTGACAAACAAAACTATAGATCACACTCTTTTTTATATTTATACTCTATAAAATCGAGGCTTTGAATTAACCAAAATTAAAGATTATTTGAAGAACAATGCCGAGGCTACGACTTTCGTGAAGAAAACATAAATTGGCATTTGAAGAAAAAAGCATTATTCATTTATTGTCTGATTACGCATGAGTGGGATTGCACTCTGAAGATGTGTCTCTAATCCAAAATATCAAAGCCATGCATGCACAGATCTATTATTACCTTGGAACGCCAGAGTTATATGTTACCGATATTTTCGAAACTAAGAATATTCGTCCAAAAATAAAAATATCCAGCTTCGGTCTAAAAAACAATATTTTTGTCATAATATGTGGACATTTGTACAAATACAGTATAAAGTAATACCTGAAATCTAAATACACGCGTGCACTCAAAATTACATGTCGGCCATACATCAAATTTACATGACACACTGGAGCGGACCATTTTAATTTATTTTTAGTTGTAAGAACTGATTTAGTCGGTGAAATTTTGAAAAAACGACGAGACCCCTAGGACTTGCATGACTTCGTTTGTAAAGTTACAAAACTATTTTGTTTCAGATATTCAGACAGTATGCTTCACGCCTTGCGTATATTTTCTAATTAAAAGTTCATTTTGCCCTTGCAGTTTGATAAGGCATCACATTCGGACGATAGGATTTGCTCTTATCAAGTATAGGGCTAGGATTTAAAAAGGAAGCACTTAGGAAAGGTGCCAACAAAACCAAAACAAGTAAACACTTATCTATAGTTACACAGTTTGGCACAAAACAAAGAAATTAATATTACACATTGTAGACGACTTTTGTCGTGGTATTTTAAAAAGTATACATATAACGTATATTAAGAAAGTATTATATGCTTTTCATTCAACTGTAGTCCTGTCCTGTTCAGTTTTATGTTAAAAATCCAAACTTATACATAAAGCAAACTTCAAATGAAAACATTTCTTTGCTTTATGTGATATATTATACTTGGTAAGTTAAAAAGTATCATGACAAAATTCTTGAAATTCAGCAGTTGAATTTGACATTTTGTCGTTTTTTCTATATCCGTCCCTTTGCAATATACACTTTCTTTAAGTTAAAAACATAAAAAAAAACTTTTTGTAATAGCTGTTATAAAATGGCGTGCAAAACATGTGTTTCGCTCACTGAGCCTTCTTCGTTTTGTCAAATGAGACAGTCACTTGTAGCCATCGGGTCCAAGTGCTATTTTGTTTTTACTGCCAACTTCCCAAAAATTGTAAAACCATCCAATCAATTCATTTTGGATTTATAAATTGTTATTGTTTTTCTTTGTGATGGCAAGCTCAGTTATTTTCATTTAAAAAGAGAATATTACTCTTTAAAGAGGGAAAGCAAATTTGTGTAGTCTGAAGCTATATAACTATAACTACTAATATCGAAAAATAAGCTGCAGTTTTATTTACGTAAAGAGAGAAACACGCTTTTTCAAGAATCAGTGAATTTTTCCGAGACTTATTGTTCTTAGAATTCTGGCAGTTTCAAAGCTTCAATTTGTTCTTATTTCTATGGCAGCCAGTTTGAAATAATGAAAGTATCGAAGTAAAAGACAAGGCAGTGGAATTTCCTGCTGCCTTTCACAATTATAAAAGTTTTTTTCCCTAAACATTTTTATTTCAGTCTCATAGAAAGTCTTTAGAATAAAAGACTAGCCATAATTTTCTTTATTCAACACAGTTTTCACATCTCCATTCTTTTCCTGTAAGTGTGCTTTTTATTCTTCCGTTTATACTTTTACTGTTTCTTCCACATATTTTCCACTTATGACAAATATATTTCTATCGTACTCTTGGCCCATTTCATTTTTATTTTCAATCTGATAGTTATTTTGACGACTGATATCCACATCTTTATGAAACTCGGAAACACGCCAATTTTAAAAACCCTACTGAGCCAAAATCAAGTTGTCAAAAACACAGCATACGTTTGTTGAATAAATTATAAAAAATATCAAGATTTATTTGCATAATAATTTTGGTACAAGGTGTTTTATATTACTGAGTGCTTTTTCATCAACACAAACTTGAGAGTTGAGTATGAATTTTGAAACAGCGCTTGATAACGAGTGCATTTTTCGAAGGGTCATGAATGGCTCATATAGAAACCATGAAGAGCTGCTGCCTTGTCTAATTAAAGCTTTGCGACAAAGCTATTCTATACATCAGTTTCTTAGTTTTTTCGGAAGACGAGTATATGGCTACTGTAAGTACAACTAAAAGCTTCGCCGGAACTGACAATTGGAAAGTGCTTTCATCTCGCTGAAAAGAACTGTCAAGATAACTGACGGTACAAAGCTTATGCGATGATCTGACTTTTTGATGATCGATGATCCGCTTAGCACTTGGTGGTAGAACCAGATCAGATATATATAATATGACAGCCAAGGAAAACAATTTCCAAGTTGTATTACAAATATTTTAAGTTTACTCATAACAAAACAAAATATATCCTCATCTCATGAATTTCCTTAGGTTTAACAATACATTTGTAATCATAGATTACTAGATGATCTTTTTATGGCTGCATTCAGTTTGTTATATTCATAAAGAAAACAGCCGATGTGGTTGTTTATCAACTTTGAACTTTTAAGCGTTTGAACTTCACTGACCTGTGACAGTCACGCGATTGTGAAAACTAGAGAAAAACAGAACTGTTTCAAATATAAAGTAGAGAATATATTTATATTTTAAAAATACATAATCGTTCTGCATATGAATGATTGATTAACATTTCTACTACCTATATGACTCTTCATACATTTCTAACTCAAATGTTAAACCTTATAAAAAACGCTAAGTCATTTGTATATAAATATATTTCCATATTTACAAATTGTTTTCTTCAACGAAAATTGGTTTAACGTTTCACATGTTTTTCATAACTGGATTAATTGGATTTTCTGACTTTTTTGGGTTACAACCAAAAAACTGCGGACTGTATTTTAAAATCAAAATGTATATATCTTGCTTATGTAAATTTATGTATATAATTATAAAATTTCTGTTCTTGAAGTTAAAAACAACATTGCGTCCTTTTTAAATTTTTTAGCAAATGACGTTGAAACATTTTGCTGAATTCAGCAAAATTTAACAACAATATGAACAATTTTTCTGGAAATGTTTAGAAATTGTTTCTTATCGGTAAACACGGATGATTTGTCGTTGATTTTTTACAGATGATTAAATTGCGTCATACAAAAAATTACAATCGAGTTTGTGAGTGTTTCCTAACTTGATCCGTTCTGCTAAAAAAATTGAGCAAATGTTCCACGGAACAAAAACCAATTGAAACGCACCTCTTAGTAGCTATAACCATACAAAAGAGCAACAATGGAAACGTTGCTTCGGCCTGAGGTTTGTGGTTTTCTTACAAGAGAGGTTTAAAACCACGGCCATCACTTAGCGAACTTAACTAATCCATATTAACTCGGCTTTGGCGGCGGCCACATTGCCTTTCAGGTGGAATTGCTTCTTTGCTGCAAATTTGAGTATTTTTTCAATCGAAAGTGTCTACCTTCATTTTGTTTCAGAACGAGCGCACCACAACTAAGAGCCCGCTCTCTGTGAATTTGTGCCAGATCGCGTACTCCTTTCTCCTCAGCGTTCGGTTCGTCAAACGTCTCCTCCACTATATTTTCGAGAGCAGGAATTTTTATTGTTCCACGTTTCCTTATTCTACTGTATTTACTTCGCCTTCCAATCTCCTTCTGGCTTCGTGCCATGCTTTCCTCAATTGTTTTGAGATCTTTATAAAAATCAACAACGCAGTTGCAGTAGTAAAGCAATTTTTTTTCTATCTCCCCTTCAGACATTGCGCCAGGTTTTTCAGCCAGCATATCGGGCCATTTGATTGAAACTGAAGCAATTACATGACTTACAGTTTGTAACAAAATCACAATCAATTAATCAATAATTCCAAATGTGGAAAAGTGTAATGAAGTTTACAATCGCTGGGAACACTGAACGAAGGCCCAATACACGATGGTCTACTTGTTTACTCAAAAACAACACTCCACCTCTCGCAACTTGCGTGACGTCTTTGATTGGAGAATTGTAATTAAGCAAGCGAAAAAGTACAGGAAAATCTGGAATGACGAGTTTCCTGTCAAGAAGGAAGAAAATATGGCATAATGTGAGAGAAAATTCATTCCGAGTTTCATGTTATAGCTCGTGCAAGTCATAAGACTAACGAAACATTTGACTAAATGTTATCATATTCCACAAAGCTTTCTCCCATTTAGTAAGACTATGAAAACTTACAGCTCTTGCCAAAGGTTGTGTCCGTGCCAAATGAACGTTGCTCGTTTAGTTAAACTCACCAGCTGGTCATCTAATTAATACTGTATTTACAAAAAGAGACGGCAGTTTTGCATCAGTGAAGCAAACACAATGCTTCAGCTATTTTTTACATTTGCAGTGCTTGTCCATGCGTTGTTAAGTGCATCAATTAAAATTCTCGTCTGTGATTGGTGGTTTTGTCATTGATTGAGTTTGATATGTTTCAATTCGTAATCGAAGTGTCGACTGAAACTTATCAAATAATGAACCATTTTTCATTCCTCTTTCAACTTTTGTCAAATATCAAAAGTTAAAAAGTTGCTCTGATGAAGTTATCAATTCTTTATACATTTTAAAGCTCTGGACAGGTCGGAGGAGGGGTTGGGGTGGAATAAAGGATAAAAGGTGGGTGTTGTAGGGGGCGTGGATGTAGGTTGAAACCTCAAGGCTTGGTTCCAAAAGCAAAGCCATCATGCATCCGTTGTTGCGGAACAGAATAAACAACTTTACTCCTTTTTACAAGAATATACTTTATATGAATATTTTTAATAGGATTAATGCCGAGGCTCGGATTTAGTCAAGGATATAAGTTTGCTTGCGTGTTTGAAAAAAAGAACCTACTTACATTCCAATTGCGCTCTAATCTCAACATAAAAGTCAACGGACACAGCCGTATGCGTATCTAATATTTTTAAATACCTTTGAAGCTTTTCGATATCACAGTCATCTTAAAAAGGGATATTCCATGCCAATGATATTCACGAAACTCAAAATATTCGCAACAATATTTTCAGCCTGAAATCAGCCAAAAAAAAAGAATATAATATCAGGTCTCCTTCGGAAAAACAACATTCCTTTAAAAGAGTGTATTCGATCTTCAAATTGCATAATATCGTCTATTCATGCATAACATAACTAAAGCGTGAGTTTTACTGTAAACTTTTTGCAATTTATTTGGTAAAATTTTTTTTTTAATACTTGAAATAAAACTTCTACAAAGTTCTTTTCACACATACAACGTAAAAGTATATAAAAACTTTAATCTCAATAAATCATTAAATGAATGGTCAAAAACCAGTGAAAAACGCTGTACGATCACAGGGCTTGCCAGCGTAGGATGAGACCATCGTGTTTAGTTGGAACTAATTTCAAAGTGAAATATTTATATATTTGTAAATTAGAATCGCAATGACTGACCTTTCAACGTGAATGAAAAGAACTTCCTTTACTTGAAAAGAGAATATATATTCCTGAGTAACTTGAATTTAACTTAATATTAAACTTGTAAATAACGTATAGCCGGAATTTAACTTGAATGTAACAAAAATATTTGAAATATAGATCAACTCAGGTTATTCTAAGGATTCACAATATCCTATATTAGGTAATTAAGCATATAGATTTACGCATAGATCCGTAATATAAGGCCACATTAACCCTTTCAGTCCCAGTTATATTCCTAAATTCTCCCAACTTGTTCCCATGTACTTTTCATTGAGCAAGTTTGAGAGAATTTTACTTTTAATCTTCTGTGATTTGCTTTGTTTGTTCAATTCTCAATTTCTCATTGCCAAATGTATTATTTTGTATGTGTTATGTAAGGAGAAGTTG
Organism: Zoanthus pulchellus; assembly: GCA_027575285.2. Lineage (NCBI taxonomy): Eukaryota > Metazoa > Cnidaria > Anthozoa > Zoantharia > Zoanthidae > Zoanthus > Zoanthus pulchellus. The sequence goes on from JAOBRB020218849.1 coordinate 11,425, forward strand.
GATGTTGATAACTGATTGGGACTGAAAGGGTTAAACACACAGGCTTCATTGCAAAATAATCATAACAAAAACTGCTCCCTTGAATCCTCTTTTACTCAGTAATTAAAAGTAATTTTTCAATTCTATTTCTTCTTCAAATTAATTTGAAGATCTGTTCCTGTACACCTAAGGGTTGGCTATGCCATTTCCATAGTGTTTACTGCAGTACTGCATCATTATAAAGAATAATATGCTTAGTAATGTTGACTAATTGTATATTAAATGATATATTATTTTATTGTGTTTAACATTATTGCTACAAATCACAGGGAGCAAATATTTTATTATCGGCCACTGGGGATGTTAAGTTAGGTAAGTGGAACTAATTGAAAAAAATATTTCTTTCATTAGATCTAAACAAAAAATAGAGAGTTCAACTGCTTTATTAAGCTTAAGTGTTGCTACACGACAGCCCTCGGTACAGTAACGTTTTTTTTTTGCTTTGTTGATTTTGAGAAGATTTGAACCAAAATAAATAGTACTTTATTTAACGTCAATTGCGAAGGAAGTGGTTGCCCATTCTTCCTAGCCAGAGGCTAATGTTTAATCGCTCGAC
>JAOBRB020218939.1:0-12016 GCA_027575285.2 Zoanthus pulchellus
AAAGCTGTATTTTCGGCTTCAAAAATAGGGTTCGACTTATACACGCGTTCGACTTGTACACGAGTATATACGGTACTCTAATTGCAGTACAAAGTCAGTTTCAATAAATTGTACTGTACATGAGCAATATCACTGATATTTATTTATTCAACTGCCTGGATAAATAGATTGTTCTTTAATTAAGTAGAGTTAACAGATTGAGCACTCAATTAACAGTCTGTCGTCTTTAGAATCATATCATAATTTCATTATTTTAAATTTAGAATAAGGTTTAAGTAGTTTTAAAAAGGTAATGCTTGGGAAATAATACTTTTCACATAATCTGCAGTGTTATCCCTTGGTATTTTGGGTCCGGTGTGCTGCCTGGCTTAATTAATTCATTTAAAATATCATTGCCACCAGGTTTAAAACTGAAGATTTAGCCCAATGTAAGATCTAAAAGTTGGAATTCCCCTCAGTAAGTTAAAGAATAACAATCATTTGATGGAACATTTATTGCATGTGTCGTTGTTACCAAGTGATGCAGTACCCTTGATTTTTTCCCTTGCTTCTAGCAGTCACAATTCCCCCTTGTCTACCAAAAATCCTACTTTGGGAGTACACTGCACTAGATTAGCATCAATCTTCAATATGCTGTAGGCTTCTAATTGCCTTGGTCCATACTGTGTACTGAACACCCTCCACCTTTTAGCTGCTACAACAACCTTTATTACACTTTAATGTTGTTTCAGGTCATGAGCAAACAGCCTCCATTATCTGCACACATGCCTTTACTTTGGAGGGATTTCTTTTTCTTCCTTGCCAATAAGAACCCCAATCTGTGTTCTGTTCAGAACAACGAGATGTGTTTAAAGTTGCCGTGGGAAAAGAATGAAAAATATCTTTCAAGCTGGAGAATGGTTAGTAAATAAATTAGGTCTTCACACAGGTCATTACAGGAAATACCAAAATAAATAAATGTTGGGTCAGCACAGTATCAACTCTCTTGCACAGAGCTCTAAATCTCTGATGGAAAAAAGTATAAACTTAATTATGTTCATGCAGCTCTGGAGTCAACAGTTATCCATCTAAGTTAATCAAAAACATGTAGGCTAAAAAAACTCTATCCTCAACAACAAATGTATCCCCAGAGGAGCTTGTGTGCATGTTTTTCAAGATGGTTGAACCAACTGAGTCATGCAACTTTTTCACTTATTTTCCTTACATCAAGGAGTAACTTAACCTTTTACATGTGTCTTTAAAAAACACAATGTTACAGTTGTAAATAAATCATATTTTACCACTCTACAACAACAGTTCCAAGCTCCAAAATTCTGACTTTTGATGGAATTGTAGACCAAGGTTGTGTATAAAATTCCTTGTACAAATTGTTTGTGGTGTTATATTGGGAAAACTGGCAGTGAGAGCTTATATTATCTGAAAACTGCAGTTTGGGAAGTGAACGGTTCATAGTTTCTTAATCATTTTAGCCAGAGATTGCTTTTAAAATCAACTAAAACGATTTAGTTGTAGCAGAGTATAATATATAAAATACTATTATATAATATGAAAGTTATATTGATTACAGAGAATTCTCAGCATAGGCGTACTGCCAGTGTAGTTAAACAGACAACAATATTTAAGTATATTAGATTAAGAATTTACAATGTACAAAACAGTTTTTGTAAACCAAATAAATTTAAAATTAATAGTTGTGCTTGCACAAAGTCAAACTAAATGTTGAAAGTACTGTAGGAGATTACTTATCCACCAGAAGTTGCAACATTTCCACCACTTTCATTTTTTAATTTTTTAACTGCAATTTTGCAAAAAGTCTTAAATATGTGAGCATGTTTTTTAAATTAATTCAAGCCCTGTAAATGTATTGTTTAGTATGATACATTATATCATTTCAAAGCTTACTTAATCAGATAATTCATAAATAATTAATTAGTTTATAGTTTTTTGTTTAGATTAGAAAACCTAATCTGAGTAGAATAATCTAGTAATTAATTTTTGAAAGTGCAGTTGGTAAGATCTCTGCCTTCCAGCCACAAGGTCCCTAGTTCGATTCTGGTACTTTGCTGAGATTTGAATCTTTGTGTGGCCTTCTTTTCCACCTAAGCCAACTCAGCTTTCCATCCTTCTGGGGTAGGTGAATACAAAGTACCAGCGTCTGCTGGTAGCTAACCTGCGATGGATTAGTGTTCCGTCCAGGGGGAGTCAAAGACTCTCATCTGCTTAACATTACAGAAACCGGAGATAAGCGCCGGCCCCATGGGCCACTAGGCTCGTATAAGGATATGTCGATCGAGACACGAAGTATCAATAGGATAGGTAAATGAGTACCATTATCTGCTGGGACCAAACCTGCATCAAACTAGTGGACATCCCATCCAGGGGAAGTCAAAGACTCTCATCCACTTAAGACTACAGTAACTGGAGATAAGTGGCAGCTTTATGAGCCATTTGACTTGAAAGGATTTAGCTTAGCTTAGTCCAATTAGTGGTCAAGATAAAGCCTTAATTGTATTTCAATATCTCACAAGACTTATATTTTAACCACAGGGTATGACTGGCTTTCCATGGATTGATGCTATAATGAGACAGCTGAAACAAGAAGGCTGGATTCATCACTTTGCTCGTGAAGCTGTGAGCTGTTTCCTTACTCGAGGTTGTCTCTGGATTAACTGGGAAGAAGGGTTCAAGGTAAACTAAACATTACTTTTAAAACAATAAATATAAAATAGTTGTTAAGCCATGGGGCCTGTGCTTATCTCCGAATTCCGTAGTGTTAAGTAGATTAGAGTCTTTGACTCCTCCTGGATGGGCACTAATCCATCGCAGGTTAGCTCCCAGCAAACACTGGTACTCATTTATCTACATGGAAAGCTGAGTTGGTTCAGACAGAAAAGAAGGTCACACAAATATTTTAATCTCGGCAAAGTTTTGGAATTGAACTTGGGACCTTGTGGTGGAAAGCAGAGATCTTACAAACTGCCAAACATGTCCGACCATAGATTAGTTGGAGTAGAGTTTAAATGTCACTCCTGGATTTTAATTACTAGTCTGAGTATTTCTAGCTTCAGTGCTGATTTAATAGTTTTCAAAAGAGCAATATTTCAAATGAATGAATAGGAAAACATTAAACGATAATTTGAATGGATTTTATGTAATCATCACTATACACAAGCTTGAGAGGAATTAATCATCAAGCAAGTGCATCACCGTTCCTTTTAAAACCCTTTCAGTTCGAATTCAATTATTAAGTTCTCCCAACTTGAGTCCATACTTTTCACTGAATAAGTTTGAGAGAATTTCACTTTTAATCTTCAGTAGTTCGCTTTGTTTGATCAATTCTCATGACCAAATGTCTTATTTTCTATTTGTTATGTAAGGAGAAGTTGAGTATTGGTAAGTGATTGAGAGTGAAAGGGTTAAACATTTAATTTTATTAGTAGAAATCATAATGCATAAATTGATCATGTTCATTTCTATTGAATGATTTTAGAAAGGCATGATTGATTGTGCTTCTGTATGGAAATTTTCTTCTTAAATGTCTGTAATCTGCCATTGATTGTCAATCAGTGCAGTTGATTGTCTTCTGGTGTTAATGACTATTGCGTGATATTGAAAGTACATTTGTTATCCTTGGTTGTCCATAGGTGCCATTGCTTGTCTGTTGAGGTTATTGAATATCAATGCATATGCAAATTGCATACTTGTATGATTCTTTGTGTCATTGAAGCTTATAATAGTGCTATTGAGTGCCTATTCACGTTATTGTTTCATCAATTGATGTAAATGAGTGTACATTTTGCATTAATGAACAGCAAAAGGTGTAGTTTGAATAGGCCAAAGTCTTTCTGTTTGGTCATTTTGCCTTGGTGGACTTCAGTGAGCTAGTGATTAGCTAGCTTTTGAAGAAAATTAATTTTACAAAGTTAGAAGACAAGGTGGATTCCCGCCACAAAACTTGAAATTCCATTGTTTATTCAAACTAAAAGAAACACTAACAAATTGTATAATGTTTGTATAAGTATAGACTTCTTGGACTTTCATCAGTATGTGAAAATTATACAATATATGTGTTTAATATTATTATACACTGTAATTATACAAACCCTTCGCTTTTGGATTGCCAGGGATTTAAATTTCTTGGTTTTTAATTAATTGCTTGATGGCTCAGATATTTCTTCAAAAGTCAAATTTCTAGTGGGAGGAAAACAAGAGTACCCTGATTGAGAGTGATAAATTTCAGCCCAGATGTAGAGCTTATGTCTTGATCCTGGGTCTTAGAGGTGGAAGGTGTCACTGACAAACACTATGCCAACCTGACTTCCTATAGTATATGTTGCTAAAATTAGTTTTTTTGCAATCTTCTTGCCAGGTGTTTGAAGAATTTCTCCTTGATGAAGAATGGAGCATTGATGCCGGATGTTGGATGCAGCACTCGTGCAGTGCCTATTTTCATGAAAAGCCCCACTGGTTATGTCCAGTTGAAGTTGGCAAAGCCCTTGACCCAGAAGGAACCTATGTTAGGTGCAATATATTGGTTCATTGTCATCTCCAGTTATTTGTTCAGATAAAAAATGTTTGCTTTACAAAGCTCTCCCACACTGCAGTATCGTTTGGGGCAATAGGATTTCAGTTTTTAGTGCCATTTATTCATGAAACTCATCAGATTCAAAAAAACTCTGAATGCTAGGTACTGTCTTTTGAAACAAAACACTCTTAAAAAGGAAGTCCAATTAGACTTAACTGTTTTGAGTGTAAGATGATACAATCTGATTTTAAATCCACCAGTGTCAATGAGTGCTCAGGAGCAATAACAGGCACAAGTTACCACCCATAATAAAATTATTATCATGAAATAACTAAATAATTACTAACTAATTAAATACTTTATTTAATGTCACTTGTAAAGGAAGTGGTTGCCCATTCTTCGTAGCCAGAGGCTTATGTTTAGTTGCTCGACAGCTCAGATCTTGGCGTGAAAGTCGAGTTTGCAGAGGGAGGAAAACTGGATTACCTGGAGGAAAACCCTTGGAGTTAGATTGAGACCGACAAATTTCAGCCCACATAAGGAGCCCTTTATGACAATCTGAATCCAACATTGAAACTCTGTTGCCTTGTTTATTTCTCCCCTTTTTTTCATACACCACTCTGTTCTTTACTATCAAAGAGTATAAATGATTAAGTCCAAGAAAATGTGAACCAACTTGTTTTTGTTTTCAACTTCAATTAGGAAATATGTGCCTGAGGTTAGTAAACTACCATCACAGTTCATCTACGAGCCATGGAAAGCACCGAAAGACATCCAAGAAAGTTGTGCGTGTATTATTGGTTCCGATTATCCTGAGCCTGTCAAAGACCACAAAAGCTCTAAGTTAGAATGCTTACACAACATGCAAAATCTTTACAAAGAACTTGTTACGGCAGGTACTGAACAAACTCTATTATTCAATTTATTCATCGTCATCATCAATCCAGTTTTGATCCAGTTTTATCCCTCTAAACGAGGGTGGCCGGGTTTAACCCACTCTGCCAGCAATCTCTCCCACTCCCACTCTCCATCTTGCTTGATTCATTGCATCCTTCTTCATCAAACCAAAACTCCTACTCTCCTCCACCTGCGATCTCCATGTTTTCTTCAGTTGTCCTTGCTTTCTCTTTCTTTTTTAATTTATTATCAGTGTGAATTGTTTTTCAGTTTTCTCTTGTTTCACCTGATTTAAATTCTATTATTTGCCCAAAGCACGCAATCTGATAATATTTTTTGTTGTGCTCTAGCTGGAGGCGGATGTGGTTGACACAGTTAGTAAGATCTCTACTTTCCAACCACAAGGACCCCAGTTTGATACCGGCACTTTGCAAAGATTCAAATATTATGTGAACTTCTTTTCTGCCTAAGCCAACTCAGCTTTCCATCCGTCCGGGATAGGTAAATGATTACAATGGTCTGTTGGGAGCTGATCTGCAATGGATTAGTCTCCCAGCCATGGGGAGTCAAAGACTTTCATCTGCTTCACACTTTGAAATCCGACCCATGGGTCTCATGGCTTGTAAAAGGATTTAGCTTATAGCTGGACCAACAAATATGGAACTAGTTACAGCTCCAATTTAAATGGATTAATTTACTCAAAGCGTATAAGGTAGAGTTTACTATTATAGAAGACATAAATTTAAAAAACTGTCGCGTTTCCAGCACAATTGACAGGTGTTGAGCTCAACAAGTTATATTAAGACAGCATGACTAAAGGCAGTTTTTTTATTGCCGATTCTATTTCTAGTTTAAAGCACGTACAGTACAGTAAAAGTTATGCAAAATGGATGTTTGCTATGATAAAATTAAACTACTAATCTATGGCTGAAAATCGTGCAAGAAATGAGAAATATAGTGATTGACTGGTGCAACTTGCATCTGATCTTGACTAGTTTGCTCAAAAGGAACTTAGAAAGACTCTGACAGAGTGTTTCAAAACTCCAGTAAATCGCTGAATAAACTAAATTAAATGGCTGTGTTTTGGCTTTAAATACAATTCTATTTTTTGACATGTGTCGGAAAAAGACAATGATTTATAAACAAAATGTAGATATGGACCAGCGTGTGTTGGGAGCTAACTTGCTATAGCTAAATCCTTATACGAGCCTAGTGGCCCTTGGGGCCGGCGCTTATCTCCGGTTTCTGTAGTGTTAAGCGGATGAGAGTCTTTGACTCCCCCGGACGGGACACTAATCCATCGCAGGTTAGCTCCCAGGCGACGTTGGTACTCATTTACCTACCCCGGGAGGATGGAAAGCTGAGTTGGCTTAGGCGGAAAAGAAGGCCTCACAAATATTCGAATTTCGGCAAAGTGCCGGGGATCGAACTCGGGACCTTGTGGTCATAAAGCAGAGATCTTACCAACTGCGCCAACCACGTCCGCCCTAGGCTCGTATTAAAAGATTTAGCTTAGTAATTCAATTAACAAAAGATACTGTTTAAAACTTATTTGCTTTGTATTTCTTTTTTGTTTGCTTAGCTGAATTCTATAACGAATTGCTTGTCAATTATTCTTTAGAAATGTATGTACTCATCTATAAACTACCTATTTTCACTAGAAACAATTTTACAGTTAATGATTGACATATTCTCAAATATCGGTGTTTCTGATGTTTGCCACCAGAACATCCTGGAGCCCTCAAACTGTCCATATTAGTATCTGCAGCAATATTGCTTCACTTATTTTTTAATGTTGAAGTTTGGTTGTCAGACATAAATATTTGACGTTCATAGTTCATAATATTATAAGAGTAGAAAGAAATGTAGAATGTGGGTTTGGCATGGAGAGAAGGTACAATAAATAAAATACTTTTTTCCTTTAAATATTCTAAAGTTGACCAATAACTGTATTACTTTGGGAATACTGAAAAGATTGGTCAGATTTCAATGCGTTGAATTATTAATGTTTACAATTTTTTCTCAAGCCATTTTTTTAAATTACCTAATGTTAATGGTTTCCTCTATTACTTCAGTCTCACAATCAGTTGGTCCTGGCATCAATGCAATTCACTGGTTCAGGAATGATCTTCGACTTCATGACAATCCAGCCCTTCTAGATGCAATTTCTGGCTGCCGAGTGTTTTATGGAATTTATATTTTTGATCCTGGGAGTGCTAGAGAAATGCAAGTGTCCGGCAACAAGTGGCAGTTCCTTCTTGAATGCCTTAAAGACCTGGATGACAGTCTCAAGAAGTGCCGATCCCGGTTATATGTTTTGCGGGGCCAGCCAATCGACATTCTTTCACAGCTCTTCAAAGAATGGAAAATCACAAAGTTAACCTTTGAGGTTGATTCAGAACCATTTGGAGTACAAAGAGATTCTGCCATAACAACTTCGGCAGAGGAACTCGGAGTGCAGGTGGTTCAAAAAGTGTCGCACACTTTGTATGATGTAAACAAGGTTTTGGAGTGCAATGGCGGCCGTGCTCCAACTCAACTTAAATCATTTGAAAGTATAGTACGTAAACTTGGGGCTCCCTCCAAACCTGTTCAAACGGTAACCAGGGGATGCTTCAGCTCCTGTGTTACTCCAGTTTGTGGGAACCATGACGACGTTTATGGCTTGCCAACGCTTCAGGAACTAGGATGCAAAGTGGAAGATGTGTCATCTGTTGGAATGTGGCTGGGTGGTGAAATAGAAGCTCTCAGAAGACTGGATCTTTTGGAGGAAAAGGTTAGTTTTTAGCTTATAAGTACTGACTTAGTTACAGCCGTGCCTATAAAATCGTGAACTCCAAAGATATGTTTGGAACATTTATTGTTTATCCCTTTCACTCCTAGTTGAATTATTAAGTTCTCCCAACTTAAGACTATACTTTTCATTGAACAAGTTTGAGAGAATTTCACTTTTTAATAATCATTAGTTTGCTTTGTTGGATTAGTTCTCATTTTCTCATTACCAAATGTCTTATTTTGTATTTGTAATGTAAGGAGAACTTGAGTGTTGATAACTGATTTGGAGTGAAAGGGTTAAACGTGTAACTAATCTTAGGCAAGATCTTCTTTCCAAAAAAACCTCAAACAATTAACAGTTCCCTATCGGTCTAGGAACAAATTATTTTGTTTTCATTTGTGGAAACATTCAGTCTTCTTCACAAGTAAGTAACTTTCACGTAGTACTTCAGATATCAAATATACCAGAAGTTTCTAATATAAAGTGAATTTATAATAGAAGTTTTTTCTTTTGTCTCGTGACAGATCACTTAGATATAATTCGCGATGTTTCAACTGCATACTGCCAGTTCTCTTCAGGCGATGGGTCGACTAGTTCTGATACATGTATTACATTGTATTAAAAGACACCAATATTACTAAGCAATCTGAAATTAGCACCAACATTGTTCTTTTTCTTAGAGTAAAGTTACTTTAATGTTCTTTACACCCGCTCACAGAAATAAACGCTCTGACAGAAAATGCAAACTTATATTTCGGAAGAATGTGAAAGTTAGGTGGTTTGTTGTTGTTATTTCGTTAGTTAATTCAGTGGCGATTTTGTACTTTTACTGTCTTAATGTGAAACGTCTTATGTAAAAATTGGTCGTTGTCGCAGCTGTTTCTAACAGTTTTCTTTTAGCATTCTATGTGAGGAGAACGCAATTATAATCTTGCGCAGTCTGAAAAAATCGTGATTTTGTAGTTAATCCAAAATGGCGTCTTCTTGGATTTCTCTGAGAGAGTCTGGGTGTGGGTCGTTTCGGCAAGTTTTGTATGTAAGCTTCCCATGAAATTCAAGATTTGAACGAGCTTTTCAATCCCTCTAGCAAGATGCTAGAAGAATCACCACCCTATCCAACCATTTAAACTATTGTGTAATCTGTGATTACTGCTAGTTAATATCATATGATCTGATGAATGTGTTCTCAGCATTAACATGAGGAACAGTGGACCTGCACTTTTTTAAATTCCTAATTAGAAGCCTGTAACCTTAAACAAAACAAAAATAATTTGTTCCGTGACCACTAGAAAACAGTCCGTTGTCTGTGGTTTGAAGGTTTTTACATATGATTGGTTAGCACACTAGAATTTCAGATACATTTGTGTTTTGTAAGCACAGTAAACTGCTTAACGTTTATTTTCTTTGATATCTGGTTAGTAATCGATTGATAGCTAGCTGGTTGTTAAGTTAGTAGTTTATCGTTAGTTAGTTGATTAGTTAGCAATGTATAGTTGGCTGTTGGTTTGTTGATAGTCAATAATTAGCTGGTTGGTTAGTGACTAGTTAATTAGTTGGTTGTTTAGTAGATTATAATTAGTTTGGTCTTTAGTTAGTTTATGGTTGGTTGGTTAGTTAGTAGTTTATGATTAGTTGGTTAGTTTTTAGTTTATTATTTGTTAATTGTTAGAATGATGTTAAGTTAGTAGTTTATAATTATTTAATTAGTTAGCAATGGATAATTAACTGTTGGTTGGTTAGTTACAGTAGTTGTAGTAATTGCAGTAGTTTATTGTTAGTTATTATTGTTAGCGGCAAGATCAAAGGAAGCTGCGTACCCCCTGGTTGGTTAGTAGTTTATGGTTGGTTGATTTGTAATTTATTATTTGTTGGTTGTCTGGCTGCTTAGTTGGATGGCTTGTTAGCTGGTTATACATGGAATGCATTTTCTCTAGCTATATTCCACAAATAGTTAAAATATACATTAAAAAGAATATGTGAGTTATAAAATATTTTTAGAGGTTATATATAGTGAAGTGAGTCAAGATAACACAACGAGATAACTACTGTTTGTCCAAAACAAAAGGAAATAAATGGGTATATGTATTAAAAAAATCCTAACTGAAATCTTAAGACAAAAGACCAAAAGGTTAAAAAAAATAGAACACACCCTTAATGACAACTCCCAAAAGGAGGTTTTCGGTGTCATGTTAAAAACCTCCCTATTCCCCAGTTAAGAATCCCAACTGGTAGGAGGCAAACCTTTTAGCTATTTAAAAAGCGTGGTAAATTTGTCCCTGCGATCACCGAGGACAAATTCATTCAGTGGTCTGAGTCAGGGAATCGAACCCGGGTCTTCCGCATTCAAAGTCCCAATTCTTACCACTGTGCCACATTGCCTCCCGTAGGTTCTTGGACAACAGAATGCTAACAGAAAATGAAAAAGCGTTCATTTATTCTGTAGGGATTAAAAGTACAAAATGATTCTAATAATGAGATTCCTTTGCAACGTCTTGTTACTATTTATAGATCCTAGAGAGAGACTCAAAAAGCGTTGGTGAAGGTGGGTGTGTTCTCTCTCCATCCAAAACACAACTAAGTCCCTACCTCAGGTTTGGCTGTGTTTCTGCTAGACTGTTTTACAAGAAACTCACATTGGCCTACGTGAAGGTACGTATCATTGTTAAAAGGTGTCATAGTGAAAAACAAATGATCTTCTTGCTCATTTTATGATGAAGGAACGTAATTTAATAACGGGCCCAATTATTTGTAATCATCATAAAATTATGCTATTGAATAGAAACGAGAGAATTTTAGACCGTGGCCAGCTTCGAAGCTGCCACGGTAACAAGGCTGAATACATAAAGTTTTTTTTAAAGAGGATTTAAAAAAGTAAACTTTTGTAACAAGAAAATAATTGTATTTTTGATAGCCTTCGTTTGTAGTAGAGACAAAATGGCCGAACTAAATAGTAATGAGCCCCGTTTCGTTATAATATCAAAGTATTTCGTAATTAATTTAGGTTTTACATCAAACAGTTACACCTCGCGGCCACGTAGACTATGATTTCGAGTAGCCCGTTCAGTCTACGACCTCATAGACTTGAGTTGTAGCTCATTCCCCCTGCAGGTTTAATTGATAAGTTTAACCCTTTCAGTCCCAGTCGGCTATCAACACCCAAATTCTCCTAACATAACACATACAAAAAAACATTTGGCAATGAGAAACTGAGTGTTGATCAAGCAAAGCAAACTACAGAAGATTAACAATAAAGTTCTCTCAAACTTATTCAATAGAAAGTATTGGAACAAGTTGGGAGAATTTAATAATAAAACTGGGATTGGAAGGGTTAACAATAAGATCATACTGATTTTGGAGTAGAAAGTATTGTTTATTCTAAGATATAATACATATACTTATTATTCTAATGTTAGCAATCGGTTAAATCATTCCGTCGGATCCGTATCCACTAGCATTCTGGGACCAGTTGTTGAAAAGCCGATTAGCTGTTAATGTTTAACCCACGATCTCGTTTCCAATCTTACAAGGAGAGATTTTAGACGTAATTTTTGGGGTTAACGAGACTCTACCTAGAGAAATTCAATCATTCATATATAACTGTTTACTTTTTCTTAAAGATGAAATTCCTGCTTGAATTCTTGCTTCACCCAGGGTTAAACTTAACCAGCCTTTGAACAACTAGGCTCAGATAATAACAGGGACTTTAAGATGCGAGGACGACAACGACTACGCGAACGTCAAGAAACAATAGCCTTAATTACAAAACACAATAGTTGCACGTTGGAATGCAGCAAGTTGATTATCTACTCACCTTTGTC
>JAOBRB020219029.1:0-12015 GCA_027575285.2 Zoanthus pulchellus
CCTAGAGGACGGAAAAGAATTGGATTCTTAAATCTAATAAAGAAAGGAACATACGGAGAAATGAAGAGAAGGGCAGATGATAGAAGTGTATGGAGAAGATGGATGCCAGAATTAGGACCTGTCGCAAGACACAACACTGATAACTACAATAACTAAAAGTTATAATCTTGCAGTATTTTGATAAATCAGTTTCACTTTAGCTTCAAAAAAAGTGGGCACCCAACTAGTTTAGTTTGTACAGTTATTTCCGCTGTCCAACCACTGTAATTTAGTTTAATTATCCTTCTTTTTATGTTAATAGAGAGCACTTAAAATGGAAATAAATTCTTGTTGTTGCTGTTGTATTATTATACATAGTAAAGTAAAACACATTTCTATAATAAAAAGTGTTTGTTTACTATAATATTCAACTCATAAATCAGTGATGTTCCATTTCATTTTAGTGTCTCACTTCAACCTGTTTCCAAAGTCCTTTGGGCAAGTCATAAAAAAGTACTCAGTGGAAGAGTTCCACTTATCACTGACGCAAGGTCTATGGCGCTACAGTCAGTGGGGTTATCCAGTGGTCTCAGCTCCACCTGGAGCAGAACTTTGGGTGTGGTTTCAGGATAAAGTCAAGGATAGGTAGTTGTAACTACATTTATTTAATATCTAAAGTTTTTAATCAATCAATTGTTATCGTGTTTGAATTACAAGAATGCGGCCTAGTTTATGTTGAATGTTCTGTGTATTACTCCAGGGGTGTCCAGTGCATTAATAAGGGAGGTTTTTTTGAGATTGTAGTTCTGTCGTTAACACACATTTGCTTTGCTTTGAGGTGTTTGTTTGTGTTTTGATTCACACAAGTTTGCGAACTAATTCACTTGGTGATTCATGTGTCCTCTGTGTTTATACTCTTCTATTTCCACTTGCTCCTTTAAGCAGAAAACAAAATAGAAGTTTCTCTCTTAATCAAAGAAATTATCTCAGAATTTTAACGATTGGCTTGTAAAAGAGATTGTATGACTAGCACTGTATCATCACAGTTGGCATCAGCAAGTTAAAAAGTTAGTGTCAACACATGAATTAAATTAGAGATGTGAAAAAATGAACATTTTAAGGATAGTATTCAGGCGCTAAAAATCTCGAGTGTTTGTAAAGAGATGTAGTGCAAGGATTATTAGGCCAATCGGAGGTGCAGTAAGAACCGCACAAAAACTGCTGTCATTTGGAGTTCACTAAAGATGTATGTTGCGTTAGGCAGTGTGGTTCCTCGGCAAGTTGAGTAGTGCATATGGCAAATTGTCTTTTTCTTTATGTGGAGCGATATTATAGGAAATGTAAACATTCTTTTCACGTTCATTTCTGAGGTTTATTTGTTCAGATTCGTAATTTCGAAAATAGAACAGCTGTATCAACAAGTATTTCTGATTACCTTCATCACCCGAATTCACAATGACAACCTTCCCCCCTGCACTGTGTACAGCAAACAAATACAGGTGAGACGATGACCATAATTATGTGAAAAACATCATTAATTGCTGCGAGCAGCATACTATTGCTAACAAATGGGCTTCCTGTGGCACACGATAACTAAGTCGATTTCGTGGGCGAGCTGGCTGCCTAGAGATGTCGGATTTGTGCACCTTGAGTTGAGTGCTCACGGCCATGTCAGCGGTTTACGAAAAGGCAACATTGCGACTGTTGAGTCAATTCGCTTTGTATCCATGGCAAAATACGAAGATGAATTTGCAAAGTTCAAAATGTTGAATGTGACTTTATTTACTCGTGGAAGTATTCATCAAGGTCGCTTTAGCAACATTTCTAAAGGAAAAGGTATTCTTTAATGAGTCTTACAGCTTTCATATGTGCAACTTCGTGTGGTATTTCGACGTGGACAACAGAAACCGTGGATCGTGTTCTAACGAAGGAGATTTCATGTTCTTGACAGCCGAGACGATTTTTCTGAACTACGATGACACGGAATAAATCGCCCGACGTGGCAAGTTAACGATAGTTTCTTTTATTGCTATTTTATGTCGAGTTCATGTTTATAAACTGAAACATTTGAATTGTTCAAGATTGTAAATAAATTGGGATATATTGAACAATACGCCCCCCAAGATATATTTTGGGGGGGTGGGGGACGCATACTGCAACTCGAGTACAACAGATAATTAAATTACGTTGACAATAAATATAAAGAGGTAATATAAACGATCGCTCCGAAAGGAGCGGTTATTTACTAATAAAAATAACTTAACTAATAACGAGCGGACTGAAAAAATTGGTTCTTTACTAATAAAATAACTTACCTCTTTCCGCTAGATCTGATGAAAACAAAAGGAAAGAAGTTAGTAATCAAACTGAGATTTATTCAAAATCGAGTATAAGTAATCAAACCGTGTACAATGAGCGGTTTGGTAAAAACATAATTAACTATTAAAAACGCATTGGAAAACATCACTTACAAACACAACTTACTCCGTAACGATAAAAAGAAATAAAACTATCATCGGATTGAAAGCTTAAACACATTTCGGATCGAAATTTTAAACACGGACTGAAATCCGCCAATCAGACGCGTTTGCAATCTTCCAATCACGACCGTTCTGTGATGCAATGAATATTGATGACAGTTGACCGTGTAACATAAAAGCTGTGAAAAAATGTCATAACGATTTGATCGTATCCTGCACGTTGTCCTCACAAACCGCTCCTTTAGGAGCGACCAAATGTTGCTAAAGAAATGACCATTACTTCATTTAATTACTTTCATTCAATACTTTTGTTTGATGTCAAAAATTTATCTTGGGGGGCGTATTGTTCAATATATCCATAAATTGTATCTACATTATATTCGTTCTAATGCTGATTTCATGTTTTTTGTGTGTTTGTTTTGAATTTATTTTTGTTTATTTATTTTGAACTCAACTTTTACTTGAAGTAAATTATTTAAATAAGTAAATGAATAAATAAATAAGACATCTATGCGGAAGGCATTGATTATGAACAACAACTCTTTCATTTTTTTATTCATACAAACGATAGTTTCTTTTATTACCCTTTCATGTTGAGTTTATGTTTATAAGCATATGAATTGTTCTTTTATATAAATTGTATATATATTCGTTCTAATGCTGGTTTCACGTTTTGTGTATGTCCGTTTTTATTTTTTTTTATTAATTTTGAACTCATCTCTTACTTGAAATAAATAAACAAATGATCTATACGGTAGGATTGGCCATGCAGAACGACTCTTTGATACCTTTTATCCATACAAAAACATTTTGCAGTTCGGATATCGCAGCATTTCACTTTTGATAGAAACTGCTAGTTAGTAAATTAGCACAGAGAATAGTCTTTCATAGTCGCACGTAAGCTGCAAAGTTCTTGACTTGTAGTATCGATACGACGATACCACTTAAATCTATGTTGGAGTGCTGATAATTGTACAATCCTAAATGCATTATTCACAACAGCAACGGAATAATCTAAAATTATTGGTAGCATAAATATTGTTAAAAATTAGCATTATAACTTGGTGATTGACGCGTCAATAAAATTTGTCAGGGATGATGTTGACAAGGTTTAATGCTCGTATGTTTTAAATGTCACATTACTAATACTGTCATTACGTGCTGATTGACATGTTAACAAAGTCATATACCGTTCTCTTTGAGTTAAAGATATGAACATTTTTAATGTAGCGTGACTAATGACGTATCACTTGGTAATTGATGCGTAAGTAATAAGGTCATTGAGAAGATTTTGACAAAGTTTAACAATAGTATGTTTAAAAAAGACATAGAAATCTTTTAACGTCGCATGAATTATGGTGTCATTACCTTTTTCAATAACAGGTGTATCAAGGAAGAGGTTGACAAAGCTTGTTGTTTCTATGTTTGTACAAAAACGTTATAAGCGAGGTTCTGTAGTCACGATCAGTAATGCCACATAGTTAGATTGACAAGGACGTTTATGTGCTTGTTTTTGTCTTCTATTAATGTGTTATGGATTGTGTTTGTGTTGTTCTTTTTGCTACCTTATTAGACTAATATTTGATTGTTCTTACAATATAAACAAAAAACATAGGGCACCCCATGGAGTACCCCATGACTTACCCAATTGGGTACCCTACGTTTTGTCATGACCCGTAGTACTGTTGTTGGAAATCTTGTTCAGCTGTGGCAAGACACACAGGCGTTCTAATCTTGATTGGAATCGGGCTCGGATCTTGTGGTAGTTACCAGTCGCTTAGTGTCCTATGCGCATATACGCACGTTCATACATGAAGTGAACATATTGAAATTTTTAGTATTTGTTTCTATTTTTAACATTTTACTTGTATGCGACAAAGATTTTGTGATGAAAATAGCAGTTTGCGCCAAGTTTGCTCGAAATAAGGGCAAGACGCTTTGCCATTTACTTGTATTCACACAACTAATTCGAAAAAGAAGTGAAGAACGCAGTGTTTTGCGCTTAGTTTACTTTGGTTTCTAGATCATAATTTTTATGTACTTATGCGTACTTGAAAACGTGACCACGCTACGCCCCTGGTTACCATGCATTGAATAATATATACTGTGCTTCACATCAATTGATTGCCCATTTTTCCAACACAGAGGCTAAGAATGTGACTTGGAAGTCAATCGTTTCTTTTCATTAATTCTATATTTTAGGGTCAATGAAAATTGGTTTGGTTTGACACAAGCTATATCAGGACAGTTCTGTGCATCACTTAACTTCATTGATAACAAAACAACAGAGAGTCCGCAGTTTTCATTCAGACGTGAAGGTATATCAGATACAATGTCCCAAAATTCCAGTCTCTTACGATATGCAGCTCTCCCAAGAGAAGTTGTCTGCACTGAGAATCTTACACCATGGAAAAAACTTTTGCCTTGTGATTCTAAGGTAAGAGCAGGATATTTTTACAACCATTAACTGCAATTAATTACACCTTTAAAACATCTTGAATTTTTTCTTTTGCCATCACAATTAGAAAGGAGAGGGCGTTTTTTTACTTGTGACAAATATATCCACACCTAATATATTGGATAAGATGGGGTTAGACGAGTGAGGTCTGGTAGAGAAAGAGGTCGCTGTAACGAGAACTTGTAAGCATTGTCTATATATATATATACCTCATTCTGCCCTCTTGTTGAAAAATATCACTTTATTCTTTAATGATATGCAATGTCCACTCTCAAAATTTCAGTATCTTTGTTCTCCAGTTTCTCGTCCAAGTCACAAGGCATTTAGTGTGTGTTATGATCTTCTGAGCCTGCGCTGCTGGCGGTCTTGTGAGTAAGCGCAAAAAGTCGGACTATCGTTAAAAGAACTGAATAAACTGGGGGGAAGACAAAAAAGGTAGTGAAGAGGCGGAAGGGGAAAGACCGCCTTCCCGAAAACTAAGGATTTTCTAATTCTCCATCCGCCAGTGGTCGGGAGATACTGATTGGCTACATGGATGCGAATCACCAAATATGTCAGTCAAGTGATCTCAACATGACCTGCCCTATTGAAAAAGCTATGACTGTAGGTCTCTAGAGATAGCATCAATATTTTACGAAATCCTAACAAAAAAATATATTTTAAACAAGAGCAAAAAAAAAAAGTTATCACAGATAATTATGCTGTGTGGCAGAGATGTTCTTGCTGTTTTATCCATGTGTTTTGGTAAGAGCCTGATATATACAGTCTTAGCAGTTCTTCAAAAGTTCTGGATCCCGAACAACCCCATCTTGTGTTTTGTTATTTCCCTGTTGAAGAGCATCGTCAGTGATCAGATAGATCAATCGTACAATTTAACTGCAGAGGAGCTGTCGTAGAAAACGTTAGCTTCAGACTGTTACTGTAAACCTGCCTCAATTTCTGTTCGCTTCAGCGAAAGAAGCGCTTGTAGTAAGTATCTTGATTGCTTGAACAAGATTAATAGCAAGTGCATGCAATCGATAATTCCTTTTGTTCGTTGGAAAGATTTTGAAATTGCAGAAATAGATGTTATTTAGCAACATGTACAAGTGAACTTTGTATACAAGATGAGGGCGGTGAAACCCTCCTTTACTCAATCTGTAGTTCTAGAACGTTTTCTAGACGAGGTAAAACTACAAATTTCAAAAGCAGCAATCTCCAAACCTTGAAGACTTTCTCACAAAAGGTGAAAGAGAAGCCCTTAAAACGATAAGGAAATTATCCTCAAAAAAGCTGATAAAGGCACTACAACGGTAGGCATGGACAAAATAGATAAAATAAAAGAGGCTGAAATTCAACTTAACAAGACCAACTACTACCAAACTCTTAAATTTTCCATGACACTTTAAACAGCAAAGCGCATTAACAAACTAATTCAAGAACTTTTTGAAGACAAATTTATAGACAATAAAACAAAAATTTGGCTCCAACAAACACCAAATCCGTATACTCGGCGTACAACAGTTATTATGAAAGCGAACCTCCAATCCCAGCCAAATACGTTGAAGCAATGTTAACCCTCATTCTAGAAGAAAACTCGTTTAAATTTAATTACAGACATTTTCCACAATCTTGCGGGACCGCGATGGGAACTAAGGCAGCCATCGCATTTACCACAATACTAGAAAAAAGTGAAGTCAAACTACTAGAATGGGTACGCTACATCGATGACATCGCATTTTTCTGGGATGCAACAAAAGATGAAGTTAAACAATTCATACAAATAGCAAACGAATTTCACCCGACTATCAAATTTACGGCTGAAATCTCAGACAACCAAATAACTTTCTTAGAAACGACTCTTTATAAATCAAGACCGCTTTAAAAACGAAGGTGTTTTAGACATCAAAACTCGCTTCAAGCCAACAGAAAAATTTCAAGATACGCACTTTAAATGAAGCCATCAGCGCAGTGTCAAAAACGGCTTTGTTAAAGGAGAAGCTTTCAGACTTTTGAGAGCTTGCTCTTCGAAAAGCACCTTTGACTCTAACTTAAAAGATTTCAAAATACGCCTTTACAAAAGAGGTTATTCACAAACCACCGTAAACAAAACACTGGATGAAATTAAATTCGAAAACAGAAGTGCAGCACTAAAACCTAAAACTAAAAAGCGCATTTTGCCTTTTGTACAACATTCAACCCAGCAGCTCCCAATATCAAATCAATTATTATGGAAAACAGGCATATCATTCAAAATCAACCGCTACTTAACTCAATTTTCCCTAGACCCCCAATAATGTCTTACAAAAACTCAAAATCTCACAAAAACATACTCGTACAAGCAAAACTTTAAAATTAATGTAAAAAACTCCAAATTAAACAACAAATATCTGAGAGAAGCTAACAATTTACATATTCAAATTATGAGCAAAGTTGTGTAGGCCCATCACCTTTATTACACATATGAGTCTGTAGAAATTATATCATTTTAAAGGTTTATAAATTTGCAACTTTTGCTCTCTTTCGTTAGACGATACTTCTCTTCCGCTGTCCATTTCATATTTGGAATTGCCGTGTTTTTCGAGTTAACGGGGGTAAGCCACGTCAATTAATTGCAAAAAAGATGTGAAACTGCCACTATGTGCCATCGCTTATAAGTTTCATTTTATTGAGAATCAATTCCTTTATCTGCATTTCCACAGAAAGAGTTTCGAAAAAAAAAACTTACGTCAGTTACTATAACAACTTATGATTGGCTGTTTACGCAAGGAGGTGGAAGCAAAATCCTAAGTTTTCAGTCTCTCCCCTTCCCCCTCCCCCTCCCCCCAGCTCTCCTCTTCACTAACTTTTTTGTCCTTTGCCAAGTTCCTTTGTTTTTACAATCGTCCGACTTTTTCTGCTCTCGCATGTGCGAACTAAGCGATGTTAAGCGTAATTTGACTTAAGACAAACTGACAGCTGTTAATGCCAACTGTTAAGGGTATACCGGTAGCTTGTAAACTGAAAATAAGTTTTATAGTTGATTCTTACAGGCTTTCATTTCAGCGACCTCTTTCTCTACCAGACCTCGCTTGTTCCGCTCCATCTTTTCCATTGATTTGACTGATTGAGAGCCTGGTACAGGGTACTAATGTATACACTTTCAATCATCGCTTATTTTTACTCTGCGTGGAGATTGGGGCCTTATATGTTGTCGGCCATGTAGTTCTGTTCTGTGACTTCACTCCAACTCGTCAAACCAAACAATTACAACTCTTTCAATGCCATTCGCCTCCATTGGCGTGCCTCCTCTTATTCTCCCCTCAGGTTTCCCAGTTAGTACTAATCTCAATTATTGTTGAACTTTGGACTCTGAAAATATTATGTGATCAATATAACTTCAACTTTTTTCACAAATGATCTCGCTTACTGGCTTGGTGTTGGTAAGACAATATAGTTCTTCATTTGAGATTCTCATGGGTCGCCGGAGTCTTATGATCTTCTTTAACCACATACAATGGAATATGTTCAGTATTAAAATGATGTTCAAGTCAACATTGCTAGCTTGTCGCTGCAACGCTGTTTCGTGCAGCTAACGCTGTACTCGTCAGGCGACTGATTTAATATACCTGAACGCGAAAGTATACAATAGAAATTATAAAATACAAAATTATGAATATATGAATATAGATGTCATAATAGATGAAGGGCGTGTAAGTTAAGTGCAATGCAGATAAAGGGTCGATTGTTCCAAGTTAAGAAAAGGACTATTTTTAACAATATAGGTGTTTCTTTCTGTGACGGCGAGTAGAGACAAGCTTGTTTCTAGTGTTCAGGGAGCTAAGTTCCGGGCTAAGTTCTCGTGAAGACAGAGGTTACATCATTTGGATTTGGCTGAGTATTTAGTTGTGTGTCACCTTTTCCCAGCCGCACCTACAACATAGGGGAAAGCCCTAGGAACGAGGTTGGTTTCGTGGTCCTCCAATTTTGTGAGCTACTCAAGCATATGATTATATTTAAAGACCAATTTAGACTCCACTCAGTCTTGTTACGATTATTAGCACAACAACCGATTTGAGAAGCCGGATTATGAGAGGGTAGGATTGACAAAATATAATTAAGAAAATAGGAACATCACTGACAAATGTAAGTGGAAAAAGAAGGAAAGCCAAAAATAACAACAGTTTAATGTAATTTCTGGAAATGAGATTCTTAAAGGGGAACTCCAGGATGTTAAGCCCACCACACACTACACGATTTTTCGTCTTTAAGCTACTGATTTTTTGTCTGCGACGAAAAATCAGCAGTGTGTTGCAGTTACAGACAAGGATTGGACCAAATGTATTATCCCAACATGGTAAAGTTCGTGCTCGTGGAGGAAGAAGTTTCAGAGCCTTCAGAGTCATCAAGATGATTCAAGATGGTCTGTTATAAATTCCACGTCCTTCGAGTCTCCTCAAAATCATCTTTTCTACCCACACGGATCTATTGAATGTTTTTGTTCGTCCTCGTCTTCCTGTCCGCTCTAACATCACGATAAGAAAGAGAAGCAAAAACTTTTTCAATTTCTTATAAACTCTTGCCACCATGTTTTCGAGCTTCCTGCGCTCAGAAAGTAGTCTGCAGTCTCGCGACAAAATATTGGTCGGTGAGTGACAAACCTTGTACCCGATAAATTATCTGAGACAAAAAGTCAAGAGCTTAAAGACAAAAATTGGCCAGTGTGTAGCGGTTTTTAGCAGCTTTGATTTTCTGAAGGTTCAAGATTCCAAGAACTAATTTGTTGTGATATTTCTGGTAAATTATGTGACTACGTCAAATCCGCGTCACATTAAGATATTTGGGAGGAAAAATCCAGAATTCATTTTAATTTGCACCATTTTCAAGGTTGCAGGATTTCAGTATGTTATCGTGCAGTTCAGATTCGAATAGTTTACATTCTTCGTTTGACGCGGTGCATCACTATTGACTGCTGACCCTCATAACGCAGCTCAAATCTTAACAAGATGCTGTACTTTAAATTTGTTATTTTTTTGACAAGTTTAAAGTAAAATAAAAAATTTCAATAATAAATAATCAAAACTATTACCAAAAATATTAAGTTAACTGAAAAAACAGTTTTCTTTTTTCCTGGAGTTCTCCTTTAAGTTGCAGCATTTATGGCGTTTGTATAGTATATTACGTTGCACAATTCCTTTGAATCCATAGGCTGGTTTGTCAACACTCTTCAATGCTCTGTTCTTGTACAGTGCAAGTTATCACTCGCTTGGACTTCATTTAAGACCAATATGTCAGGTACATTGCAGCAGTAAAAGCGTTTGTAATTTTTATTACGATATGTGTTATCAATATTAACACTGACTGTGCGACGTCATTTTCCTTATCACATTGTTATTCTCGGATAAGGGCATTAAATCATAGGCCCAGTCTCTCGACTTTCCAACACACATCTATCATAAATAGTAGGATGATTTCAACGTTCAGTGGTGTGTATCTTCTAATCAACTGAGAGCATTATCATTACATAAAGTATTTGTGAGCTGCTGTAGTGGATAATCTTAGTCTCTTAAGTTTCAGCTCTGTAATTATTACATTGATATAAGTGTTTTTCTGAAAAATACACCACTTGTAGATTTCATGTAAAACTGCATCCGGAATACGAGTTACATATTTTCCATATCCTCACCCGTGAAGATATCGTTGACGTCTTTCCTTTGTTTTTCCCGCCTTTTGTTTACTTTTTTTCTATTTTCGAAACACTTGTATCTATGTAATAAAAAAAATTACACAGTGACTTAAACACATTAAGTTTTAACTTCTTGTTGAAAAATAATTTCACTCGTGAAGTGTTTTTACCATTCGAAGATAACCTTCGTATGTTCGCGCCACCGTGTAATATCCTCTATTTGTTTGTAAAACACATTTGAATGTTTATACAGAATGCACTATTTAAATCAGAAACTATTATAACTATTATTATTATTATCACTAGTCGTCTGAGTGAAATGTTTCGCTGGCTTCCATTTGTTGTGACCTAATAATGAATGTATTAATATTTATGTATAATTTGTAATAGATTGCATCCTTAAAGTGTTAAATTCTAATTTTTTTTCCACACAGGAGATCAGTTGTAGGAGTCTAGCACTTGAGCTTACTCAAACTATGTCCATTGTTTTTGACCCTGTTGTTCGAGATGGTAGAAAAGGTGCTTGTATTATAGGGCCTGGTTGTTCAAAAGCCGATTAGCACTAACCCTGGTTAAAATGTTTAACCCACGATCTTCTTTTGAATTTAGCTCTAATTTTGGGATTAACAAGACTTTTCCCAGAAAAATCCAAATATTATTCATAAATAACCGTTTACCTTTTCTTAAAGAAGAAATTGCTGTTTGAATTTTTGCCCAGCGATAAACTTAACCAGCCTTTGAACAACTGGGCGCCGATTGTTAAATATATATTCATGTATTTGTAAACATATTTTCTATGTTTTAAGTTCTATTGTTAAATAGTGGACTATTGTGATGGTATAAAAGTATGAAATAATTTCAAGGATATTTTTTCAGTTGTTCCTATGGAGATCATTGTTCATAAAAAAGGAAGCACGTGTTGGTGTTATAAAAGAAGCAGAGATTTCTGGAAATATAGTGGTGAAATGGGGATGTATGTAGCAGTTGCTGAAAAAAGGAAATTGCTTAAGGCTTGGCAGGCTTGTGTGAAAGATGATAGAGATTAAATTCAAGAAACAAGAGCGAAGCTTAAAGGGCAGTAATACACAAATCTTGGAAAGGACTATCAAAAATCAGTTTTTAAGGATTGCAAAACAGATAACAATTGAGAGAAATGCTGATGTATTGTCTTTCGTATGCAGAGTGGGATCATTAGTTGACTGTTTCTAAATTAATCTAGAGTCACAAAAAAGTTTAGACATCCTTGAATCTGGTGGTAGAATATATTTGCCTGTAAGAGGGAATTGATCAAAGCTCGCAGATTTTTGGTTCAGAAGAAAATTACAAGAATTTCTTGTATAAAACTGTAATCTAGAAATGAAATGCAGTTAAATAAGTGATTTTATAATATAGATAGGACCCTACGCGCGCTCTGATTGGTCGAAAATCTATGTTTTATCAGAGTATAAAACATA
>JAOBRB020219140.1:0-12014 GCA_027575285.2 Zoanthus pulchellus
CATCTGCAGACAAATTGCTACCAAGGTAACAGAAGTGGTCCACACAATTGAGTTTGGCCCCGTCAATAGTAATATTTAGTGTAGGTATGGTGGTTTTGGGAGCTGGTTGACATAGAACTTCTGTCTTCTTGATGCTTATTGTTATTGTGTCTTCTTACACTAGTTTATTTTCCGTTACATGAATTTCTTTGCACTCTTCATCTATCTATATCTTAACACTATCTAGATCTTTGCTGAGAGTCTTACTTTTGCCAGCTACCTGTACTGAAAGAGAGCATTTCACTCCAGTTGCTCTAACAGTCTCTATACAAGATGTGTTTCTTACTTTCATCTGTCATGCTCTTCATGCAGTGTTCACTCCACTATCTGCTTTAAGAGTTCCATTTCATTCCCTACGTATTTCCATTCATACTACAACATCCTTCCTCTCGTTTCTTATCTGCTTTGCTTTTTTGAACATTTTTGCTCTTCCTTCTTTTCACTGAAGAGATTCATTCCAGTCTTTCTAGACTCTATCCGAATTAATTGCTTCCGTTTTTTGCCTGCTTATGTTTGTATTTCTTGCATTCTTTTTCAGTTTGCTTGCAACGCCACCTATTAAGTGCTAACATGTTTTCCGTAATTGTTGATGTGTATCTGTTAAGTCACGCTATTGATTATGAATAATTTGTTTTTCACGCACAGACTTGTTTTTGTTTTTGTTGTTGTTTTGTGGCGTTTGCCGCGAATACTCATTTTAATGGATTAATTATCTATCCTTACTTTACTAACGTTGTTCAGTTACTGTGCTCACTTAGTGGGTGGCTTCATCTAAATTGCTCTTCAGTTGGCACAGGACGTAATGGGGCCGAAACAATTGTAGAATTGCACACAATTTGAGCATCCTGCTGATGAACAGTAACTGTTTTACTATTTTTTTCAGTTCATTGTAGTTATGTCTCAGTGTTTAGATATCTATCTTGCAGAATGCAACAATGTACTCGACAGTTCGATCATCATTTACTCCTTTTTATCACTGTCTCATAACTGTATCAATATCCGAATCAAGCTACTATATTTCTCCAATAATTTGACTAATCCAACGTTTTCGGCCTTGAAAACTGTTCTTGGATTTTGATTTATCAATTATCCAGCTACATGTTCTGATTTCATCCTATGATAATAAAAACTCAATTTCAAGAGTTGTCTACTAATTAACCTGCGTTACTGGACGAACTTAATTTGCCTTCTGGTGACCAGTTCTGATAATCCGGTTGCTAGCACGTTGGTGACCAGTGAGTTTCAATGTTTGGCCCTACATACATAAAAGGATTAGAATTGTTATTTCCATGGCACTCAATTTATTGGCAATTAGTCATCATTTTCATATATTTATCTACACCTTTAATTGCCTTGCTCAATGCGAAACATCAACTAGTTTGGGCATTGGGGTCAGTCCAACAATTCCTTTGGTGAAGCCATATTTTTTTGTCGGCAGCCATGACTTTGATCTTCCTGCATGGTGTATATAACATGAGAGCGCCTTTCACTATTGCTACTTCAGTCAGGAGCAGGAGCTAGGTGTTCCTGTAATAAGTCGAACTATTCGGCTAAAAGTGTAACAGTACTGTAGGTTGTTAGTTCATCTCTTCATTTGCTTTCTCAAGTTGTTTTCGTTTGACCACCCGATATTGCCCTCCAATGCTTTGCAGCCTCAAAACATAAAGAAACGAACTCGTCAAGACTTACCGTCTTTCAAGGTTAAAGAGGGAACAAAACTCTTCTGATAAGCAAATTCTGAGCGTTGAATCTGTAATTCAGAGAAAGAAATTCAAGCCCATTCTTTTTTTGCTTGGTATGCTAAATTTCAGGATTTAAGGTGTAGATGATAAAGGGTAAATAATCTCTCCCAGTAATTCCTATCAACATCAGGCCAGTCATGTTATGTTTGGGTGCCGGTGTAGTTCCTGGACTTTGAGCAGGTAGCACTAATTTATACATGGTTTAATTGTAGAAGGCTGACCATAATAAAATACTCAAATACAGTGTCGCAATGGTCCTTAAAATTTCTAGAAAGTTCATGCATCGGTGTAAATAATTTCTAGGTGGTGGAAAGTCTTTCAATTTGGTCCATGAAAATCCTGGAATGGACACAAGAAATTTCAGGCCTGTCTTTCCTTCTTGAACGAGATTGCTACTTGGTATTTTGTTCTACTCAGGTCATTAAATTATTAAACTTCTCCATTTTTATAAACTCAGTAAACGTAGAGGGTTAACTAAAACAACTACAATAGTTATTATTAGATATTATTTTCCTTTTTGATTTATAATTTTGATTTGAATTGTTATATTTTATCCCCCTTAGAGAATATTGCTTGCTTGATGAAAGCCAATAAAGGTTGAACGTAACAAAATGCTCTCATTAATCTAGGAACATTCACAGCATTAATAATTGGCGCAGGAGATTGTAGACATATTCTGAAGACATTAGCACAGCGGAAGAGGCATCCTGCTAAAGAAGTTCATGTTAGTATCTTAAGTGTACAATTGAAGAAGCTCTAAGAAATTTTTATTTATAGCTATCCGTACATCTTTCAAAAACTCTTTGTTTGGCTAATAAAAGACTGCAGTGTAGTTATGATAGACCACAAACGCGGTGCGGCTGGGCATTGCCATACTGTCATACTGTAATTAGTACATAGGATCATTGTCTTTAAATCACTCATTTATCTACCCTGTTACATACGAAAGTGAGTTGGCTTAGGCAGAAAAACGTTTGTACAAATATTGGAATGTCAGCAAAGCCTGGACTCAAACGGAGAACCTTGTTGCTTCAAGGCAGAGATCTTAATGGTCAACCGTGCCAACCATGGCCGCCTAAAGATTGTAACAAAGCTTTTGTATTAACATTTTTCAAATATTTTATTTTATTTAGATTTATCTTAAAATTATGTATGAGATCTAGTAAGGTTGTTAGTGCTGACGTCAAAACACTACTTTCCTTTTTTGAGTAAGTAAAAGGCTTTTTGGAAGATGAATTTACTTGATAATTTCACTAAAACCTCCTGTAATAAACAAGATGTAATCTTTCGATTTGATGTCAGAGACAACATTTCCCTCATTAAAAGTGCGTTGTGGCTGCCTATACTGAAGTT
Organism: Zoanthus pulchellus; assembly: GCA_027575285.2. Lineage (NCBI taxonomy): Eukaryota > Metazoa > Cnidaria > Anthozoa > Zoantharia > Zoanthidae > Zoanthus > Zoanthus pulchellus. Next base: position 3,135 of record JAOBRB020219140.1, read on the forward strand.
TATTGCCTTTTTTCTACTGTTTTCAAAATTTGTAGGTTAGTGGATTGTTCTATAATCTACATTTTCGGATTCTCAATTACATGTTCCCCAACATAATTTATCTAAAAAGGAATTAAGGTTCAGCTTCCCTTTCAAAAGTCTAAATCAGTAACTCTAACGGGTCTGAGGTTGGGTTTAATTTTGACCAAAAATAAAAATATATGATTTGGGATAAAATTTTATGTTTGTACTATAATCGGAACAAGTTTACAATAAGTAATCACAGCAGATTTTAATTAATGCCCTTGCTTAAGAGTACTCTTTCCACAAGGATCATAGTTAATTAGTATTCAATTTTATTCAATTTACGATTAACTTTTTATCCAAAAAAATATTTACAGATATTTGTTGTGGAAAACAATCTGGAAGTGCTTGGGAGACACTTACTATTACTCTCAATTGCTCTGGAGCCAAAGGAAAGACTTGGGTTACAAGGTCTGGCATGCTCTACTTAATAAAAGTTATTTGTAAAAGCCTCAGTAACTGTCATTCAAACATGAATCCTGCGTTCTGATTGGTTACTCTACTAGAGATATTTTTGTGATAGTCTATTAGTAGAGAATAGATGGCAGATCAAAATAATAATGAGCCCTGTTTTGCTATAACATCAAATGACATGTTATCGATTATAATTTTATAAGTAATACAATCTTTTTTGACCGATTTGTACGTTTATACTAAAATATTTGAGCTTCAGCCTCATGGAGTACGAGTTTGAATTGCCCCTTGGGCCTGTAGGCCTCGTGGGTATTGACAGATAATTCGTTCGTCCTCGATGTGTAATTAGGGACTTAAATTAGCGAAAACGGTAACGTGAACAACGAAGGCTCGGAAAACGGGAACGCGAACAACGAAGGCTCGGTTTTCTTTTCTTAGTGTGGATCTTTTGTGTTTCTTTTTGTTAAACTTTGTAAATAGAAAACGGTTAAATGGTTCTCCATAAGCTACGTCTGGGAAAGTTTTTCCCGTTTCGTCCTTGTAGTGTCAACAGCTCTAAATCAAAGGTATCCTGTGGTAAACTCGTGGGGGTATGTAAGATACTGTGTCAGGGAGCTGTTGTTCATTGATGATTATAGTACACGCGCTCAACCACATGTGCTGGTTTACCGAAGTCGTGAACCGAAATACTGAAATATAATGTAACAGATAGAAGGTTTTTCATGGTAGCTGAGTAAGAGCATTTAACGAATGCATAAATGTGCCTGCCGAATTGTTTTCGCCTGACTTCCTGATTCCCCAACAATCCTGATAGCTCTCTACGAGCTAAAAATGGTATTTTCGTGTTGTAATTGTAGTTAAAATTCCGTGAATGTACCCAGCTTGATGCATTCCAACGTTCAATTATTGTATTTACTATTGTAGTTCGGAGTCGCCCTTCCCATTGCTTAAACTTCTTTTTCTATTGCTAATTAGAGCCATCAACGAGAAAAATTTGTGATCATTGCAGTCAGTCTCACATTCTATTTTATCTTTGACCATATATGTTATCATTCACTTGTTTTCATTGTTAATTGTCTCTACCATTTTTGTTTCTCTGTGTTGTCGTCATTGTTGTGAGTGTCACTAACATTGAACATTGCTAGCGTGATCTAGCATTGTCAATATTGTCAATATGAGTTTTTAAGTGCTGTAATTGTCACTGATTGATTTCAAATCAAATTTTTGTCTTTGCACTATAGAAAAGACAGAGTTGTTCTTAGAACTGTTTGGTAACTCTCTGGTCAGACCTCAAGCAAGTGACTACCTGGAACAGAAGAGCGATGACCTTATCAGGTATTTAATGGTTAAATCCCAAAGTTGTTTAAGGTACTTAGGACAGTTTTCCCTTTATCGAAAATTTGTTGTCTTCACACGTGATGAAACATCATCATTTATGGTAATACTTCGACACATTAATTGCAATGAATTAAAAGATTTATTATGACCAGTCAAAATTTTATTATGTTCCGATTAGTTTAATCCTGGATTAGGACAGAGCCTGGTTTCACAAAACCCCAATTAACTTAATCCTAGATTAGGACAGAGCCTGGTTTCACAAAACCCCAATCAACTTAATCCTAGATTAGGGCAGAGCCCAGTTCCACAAAACTCCGATCAAATTAAGGTTACGATTCAGTTTAAAACCGATAAAAATGACCAAAATGAGGTTGTTAGCCATTTGGATAGATAATTAGTAAACCTTTAAATAAGTGAAAGAAAATTTGCAATATCTCACATATTGAATAAGATTTTGAAATAGAAAATTTTGCCGGAAGTAAAATGGCTCATAATAATGATAATGCAGTATTTATATAGCGCTTATCCTATAAAGCTCTAAGCTCTTTACAAATATATACAAGTTTTTAACAGTTTAAGGGTCTTAGAAAGTCCGCTGAGCAGCTCACAAGTTATGGCGCAAATTGGCAGCCTGAAAAGAAGTGCTCTCAGTTGAAGAGACAGACCACAACACCGGGATCACCACCCTTCTCTTTACGAGAAGTGTGTGGGTTCTTTTAAGTCCCTCGACAGAGAGATCAAGAGACTGGGCCTATGGTTTAACGTCGTTATCCGAGAAGACGCATTTAACCATTTGAAGATGTTAGACTGCAAAGGCAGCACTTTCTCCTCAATTATTTTAAGACCCTGAGTGTTGGTCCGGCCAGGAATCGAACCCGAGACCTCCCACACAACAGACTGGTGCCTTACCAACTGGGCTAATCAGGCGGCACCCTATTGTTTTGACAGTGCCCTTTGGTGTCAGTTTCGCCGGATTATAAAAATCACCTCTGTTGATTTGTTCAGTTTAGCACTTCGTGGAAAATATTACGAGCGGAAGTGATTTTGATTGGCTCAATGGTCTTGTGGAACGAAAAAAACAAACATACACGGTGGGCTTAAGAGTTTGCCAAAACTTCTCGAAAGCTTTTTCTGGAAACAATTTTAATGTTAAATCTAAGGAACACTCGAGGAACCTTCCAGTATAGGCAATTTTTTGTCTACTGACTTGAAATTTGTTAGATTTACAGCTAAACACCTAAAGTTGAAAACCGTGTCAGCGTTTTTGGAAATATCCAAAACCATTTAAGTTATCACAATAAAACTCTGCTGCTTTGGTTTACAAAAGTGCTATTTTAAGTATTTGGTTGTAAAATAAAAACAAAGCGCCCTTTGAAATAACCCTGACATGGTTTTGGATTTATTTAGTGCCAAATATGAAAATATATTAATTGGTGCCATCAAATACCGAACTTTTGGCTTGGAACTCCCGAAAGATAACACAAAGGTCGGAAAATAAGACTTCTGTTTTCTTTATTTTTTCAAAATTACAAAATAAAATTTCAACAGCAGTTTAGAGAATTTCTTAAGCTTTTCAGTGATAAATAAGCTTATAGGGTTACGCTGTGAAAAAACACAGATAAGGTTCATTAACCAAAAACACTGTCTAAACTGAATAGTAACCTTAATCCTAAAATAGGACAGGGCCCAGTTTCACAAATCTCCAATTAACTTAATCTTGGATTAGGACAGAGTCTGGTTCCACAAAACTCCGGTAATCATAATTCTGGATTAGGACAGGGCTTGGTTCCATAAAACTACGATCATCATTATCCTGGATTAGGACAGGGCTCAGTTCCACAAATCTCTGATCAACATAATCCTGGATTAGGACAGGGCTCGGTTCCACAAAACTCCGATCACCTTAATCCTGGATTAGGACAGGGCTTGGTTCCACAAAACTCTGATCACCTTAATCCTGGATTAGGAAAGGGCTTGGTTCCACAAAACTCCGATCACCTTAATCCTGGATTAGGACAGGGCTCGGTTCCACAAAATTCTGATCACCTTAATCCTGGATTAGGGCAGGACTCGGTTCCACAAAACTCTGATCACCTTAATCCTGGATTAGGACAGGACTCGGTTCCACAAAACTCTGATCACCTTAATCCTGGATTAGGACAGGACTCGGTTCCACAAAACTCTGATCACCTTAATCCTGGATTAGGACAGGACTTGGTTCCACAAAACTCCAATCACCTTAATCCTGGATTAGGACAGGGCCCGGTTCCACAAAACTTATTCCTAGATTAGGGCAAAACTCAGCTGGGCTAACTTTTTAAAAACTGATGCTTTGCGATGCTTAAAAAATTCGGTTCAGTTATGTTAATATAACATATTAAATCAAAAGTTCCATCCCGAATAAAGCAAGCTATGATATAAACAGATTAGGAAACAGGAGAGTACATGGATTAAAAACATTAGTACTAATGGGGTTTTGAGGAACCGGACCCTCTTCCTCTAGATTTGATATATTTCTATGGTGGATCTTAAGGAAATTTATTTACTAAGACTTTGGAAAACACTGTAATACAAAAACTGTTGATTCTTGCTACCTTATGTCTGCATCGTTAGAGATATTTAATTTCTAAGTTAATTTAAAAAGATGAAAGACATAAGTGCTTAGTGATGACAGACTCAAAATTCTGTAAGTTTTGTGGACTTTTCAACTTTAATCTTTGCAAGTGATGGCGAGTAAAGGTTAACATTCTTTAACATTTTATTAAAGTTTCACCTGAAACGCATATGAATGATTCTTAACAGGATGGTGACGGATTTTGATTGCCTTGCAACACAGCTACCAAATCTGAATTTATCACAACTTAAGGTAATGAATCATTCATTATAACGAGCTTTTCATCTCGCTGGGTTGGCATTGTCTCCTGTATAGTGAGGTGTAGTTGGGTTAACAAATATTTCCTACCTAAGGCACTTAGCAACTAATATTTCCATAACAAGTTGCTTGTCATTTTGAGTCAAGTCGTTAGATGCTTTGTACCTGGTCATTCGTCCCAAGCTGTATAACACTTCGTGATCGTTTTGGAAGATGGAAAGTAAATGGAAGTTCAGACATGTAATGTTGTACGAACTTTTTTGTGGTAGGCCAACGGCTTACCAACATTGTTGACAGAAAATCAGATGTAGGGTTTGACTAACCACTCAGATTCCTGTAGTTGAGAACGTGATAGATGATGACAAGTATGCTTATTTCGGCAGCCATGACGCCTGATGCCATGCATTTTGTATGTCGATGTGCAATATGTGGATCAAAGTAGTTGCTTTGTATCCATTTTTTAATTATTGTGGTATAGAAGATATATTTGTAATATATCGAGTTTGTAACGAAAGCTATAACATCCTAGATTTGAACTGTGCAAGAAACAGCGTCCAAACATTATTATCCTATGAGAAATTACAATTTTTGGAAAGTTGTTTAAAAGCTGTATTCTTGCTAAGGGAGCTAAGGGAGACAATTGCAAAATTTTGAAAAATCGTCATGATTTGTAGCAAACTATAAGAAATGCTTACTGTATTACAGCAAATTTGTTCGCAAATGAAGGCTCTAACATTTATAATTATTGAGTTGCAGTCTTTTCAAGCAAAATTAAATTAAGGTACAATTTTCATATCATTACATTCTCCAGCTTTCCCTTCATAGCTTTCATATTGAGTTTGTATTAAGCTCCAAGGCAGACCACATGTAAGCATCTTGAACCTACTTTAATTGTATTTTAGTTATATTAACGTATTTATATATGTGTTAGATTTTATTTTAGCTTTAGTCTTTTTTCTTTGTTAGTGTTGTATTTAGTGTTATTAATGCTTTTGTCGATATATGTGATTTTTTTTAAATGTTTAATTTATATGCATGTTGTATTTTAGTTTAAAGAAAGAGACATTCTTGAAGGTATATTTAAATTCTGGAGGAACAAAGATCCCAAATACTTTGATGTTTGCAAATGCTGGTAAGGGAACGATTTAATTTTTAGTTCATCTATTGCAAAAAGTCTCAATATTATTTATTTGCTAGCTGTGTGGTTGATGCAGGTGATAATCTCCTTTTTTCCAAACTACAATGTCTTTTAATCTAACCTGCGAAGGATTAGTCAAAGATCCTCAGGGCTCAGTTGTTCAAAGCCGATTAACAGTAATTCAACCAAACGAGGCGGGATTTAATCTAAAGTTTTGGAATTGACTTGCACCCCAGGGGAAGTGGGACTCTATTAGCTTTTGGCTTGGGGTGTGCCACCCTAATCTCAAAACCCCGACCCCATCCCGGACTTACAAATGTTTAAAACTGATACCCTACTCTAGAGTTTTAAGTTAAAAATCTTACCCAACCCCTAAGTAAACATGCATTAAAAGCTGTCTAACCGTACCATTTCTATTAGCGTGCTTATAGAACTGGCGACATATCTGTGATGGTCGTTTGTCAATGCCGTTGCCATAAAAGTTGCAACTCTCTAAATACCAGAAACTGTACCCCATCCCATACAATTAAAACCCTAACCCATTCCAAAAAGTTACCCTATGACACACTTCAGACAAATTTGATACCCTATCCCAGACTCTAGAGATTGGAAACCCTCCCCTATAGGGGGGCAAGTACCCTATAGGGCGGCAAGTACCCTATAGAATGGCGCGCACCTGTATGCATCATGTAGGAGAGTATCCAGTGGGATTTTGTCTTGGATTTCTTACCCCTATGGCAGGACTGGGCTTGTTGAATTATTTACGATAATAAACATTTTTGCTATTACCTCAAAAATCACTATTTTGTTCCGTTCCAAACTCTCTCTGTGCTCCCAGTATATTAAAGTTGCAATAGCCTCAGTACTCGTCCATGGTCAATAATTTTTAGTTTTCCACTTTCTTTGTCAGGGAAGGGAGATTAAGGCAATACCTTGGAGTGCGCTATGACTCTCGGGAAAATGTGTTTGATTGGGACTACCACATGAAGCTGTGTAAAATTGTGAGTTGTTCTAGTTGTCTTTCTTACCACGAACAGTCGTCATTTCAGCTAGCTACTCTGTTATTTGTAAAGCATTTTTAAGCGATCTTTTCTGGTAAGTGCCTATTAAAGTAGTTAAAAAGACAAGTAGCCGGGGAATATTCTAGCAGGGCAGAAAAAAGGTCTCCTGAAAGGTCTGCATTTTTAAAGAAAACTGCTTATGGAGGTCCGTAGGTTTGGGAGCGCTCTGGAAGTTGTATTTAAGTTTGTGGCCATTGCGTTGAACATGTAGTCAGAGAAAAGGTGTTGAAGTTGTTTGAGTACATTTATACATAAATTTTTATCGTTGAAAGGAAATGCTTTGCACAAGTGTTTATGAGAATGTAAATAAACGTTGAGTTTATATACATAAAAGTGCTAATCAAAACCTTTTTCTTGTTTTTGTTTCCAATTATCTATCATATAATTTAAATCGCTTTTGCAAAAACGTTTATGTTCTTGGTCAAATGATACTCTTTTTCATAATACTTTGAAATTTGAGACGTTTCCGCCATCTTGGTTCGTGGCCGCGTCCTGAAGGGGACTGTCGATAGCCGTGAGTGACATCATACCAAATAATAACGGCGTACTTTGAAACAAAAAGGATTACCTGACAACATTTAGTTTTAGTCATTGACATAATTGGACGAATTTTCTTAGATATTCACTATTATTTGTCTTCATTTTTGCATTTTTGGACAAATTTAGATCAAGACTAACGTCTGTCACTGCAGTTACCAGCTCCATTCAGGACGCGGCCATAAACGACGATGGCGCAAACGTTTCAACTTACAAAGTATTACAAAAAGAGTATAATTTATCCAAGAACAAAAGCGTTTTAGTAAAACTGTATGATAAATAGTTTGAAACATAAACAAGAAAAATGTTTAGTTTCATTTTAAAGTAAAATATGAAGGAGCAAACATTGTTGAAATTTACGGCATTCTTTTTTAACCGGCTCAGTAGATTAATTTAGTAATCCGAATTTGTACTACTCGCTAGGCCTCGATAGTCCATGCGCACGAGTACAAAAACTGGCGTGAACAAGGTGTAGCATTTGAACTACGAAGTGATTCCACTTACGAAGTCTCTAACAGAACTTTGGCCTCGGGCTTGTTACTGAAGAAGGTTATTATAGCATTATTGATTAGCTTTTGTCTTTATATTGATACTTTTTTGCGTTAAAGTTTTTGATATTTTGTGTGTTGATACCGTTACTGTTGTGTTAATATTTTTACTTTTGTGTTTTTATATACTGTCATTTTTGTGTTAATACTGTTATTTTTGTTAAGGCTGGACTTAACCTAAAAAAATGTATGAGGTAGAGTTTTTTCTTTTTGGGTGGGTGGGGATAATAAAAGCAAATATTCATATAGAACTTTATTGCTTATTGTCTTTTTCGTTTTTTAGTTCACAGTTAAATATTGCATGTGTAACTAACAATTAGGCCAAAGGTCCAAAAGGCGAATCCGGCGTATTTAAAGAGCCCATGAAGCAAAAAATGTTTTTACTTTTCTTAAGAGATCAACTCAAAAGTTTTAAAAACAGGAAGTCTCAAAGAGTTTGGATAAAATGCTTCTGAGTTATAGCCAGTTAAATTTGCAGGCTTTGAGCTGATGACTGGCTAGCTCATTATGCATTCAAGGTATCAAGTTTTTTCGTTTCTGTGACGTAATGTTGTTTGCAAACTGCAAAAGCGACATGAGAGAAATTAGCAAGTTTTGCTTGTATCTCGATACTGATTCACATGCAACACGGAATTGAAACTCACGCAGTTATAAGAAAACAACTTTTTATCTTTATTTAGAAATCTTTTTTTCAGGTTTGTACTATTTTAACTCGAATAAGTAAACCTTTTTCATTGATTGCTCCCATGTTATATATTTAACATTTAGACTACGAGCCCGAGTTTTCTACGAGCAAATAATCAACGAGGCGCAGCCGAGTTGACTATCGCTTGTAGAAAACGAGGGTGAGTAGTCTAATTGTTTTAGTATAAATTTACAATGTTCTCATTGCATAAAAATGTGGAGTAA
>JAOBRB020219251.1:0-21746 GCA_027575285.2 Zoanthus pulchellus
ACCAACCACGCTGGTAACGCAGCCGGACAATGTTATGTAGATGGTAACTGTAGGGGTTCCCAGGGCGATATTTTTCTTTAATGGTAAGTTGAATACCGTACATTAATGGTACGCATGTATGGTCTTATGTGTAGATTAATGTAATAGAAATGCGTTCGGTGTGTAGATATATAGAAAGAAATAAGGGGAAAATATCATATATAGCCCTTGGTGGGAATCGAATCCCACATGTTTTCGACAAGATGATGTCATTTATCTGCTTACGGTAACCATGGAAACCAATTATTGATTACGCAAATACCATTAATAAAAAGTACAAAGGTGTCTTCAAGTCATTCAAGTCATAGGGATGAATTACAGAGAAAGTCGAAGGGGTGGGGTCAAATGACCCCACCCCCACCCCATCCTTATGCCTTCGTGTAACGTTTTTTGGCCTATGCCTTCTAGGGTTAAGAAATTTTGTAAATTGGAGTTTTAACTTTTTAAAAACAGAGGAGTTTAATGCAACATTTTAAGACCTGTAGGTGCTTTGAATTTTATACGTTTCTCTTTAATTTACCGTTTACCATTAGGTAAACAGCAAGCAACATAAAATTTCCGCAATGGGCAGCTGTATGAAGCAAGTTATTGTGGTTTCACTTCCTGGTACGACAGATTCACAATACCGCAAGGAGTTAAACTACATTGCTGAGTTCTTTAAGGAACTTGACGACAAGACGGCAGAAAGGGACCATCTTTTGATAATCCATGACGAGTCAGGACAGCAATACTTGGACAAGCACAACTTCAGACATGCGAAGTTTATAAAAGTTGAAAACTATTTGGATCTTTGGATGAGAGATTTTCCGCCAACAATGCCAGAACTTCAAGTAAAGTTTATATACAAACCTCATTACGTTAAACCCTCCCATGCAAAACGAGTAGAAGAGGACCTTGGTAAGTTTGGACATGAGATGAAGCTTCCAGCCTTTCAGCGCTGTGACATTATTTTGGAAGGAGGGAACATCGTGGAAAACGGCAAAGACATAGCCATTGTCTCTGATCATGTTTTTAAAGACAACAAGCATATAAACGAAGACGAACTGGCAGAGAAACTAGCAAAAAATATTCAAAGAAAAGTGATCTTCATTCCAGATCCTGAAGATACCACAAGTCATTCAGATGGAGTTTTGTCGTTTATTGAGGAAGATGTTCTTGTAGTCGCTTATTACTCTGATAGAGATGGAATTGCATACTACGAAGAAATTAAGAACCAAATCCGCAGTGAAGCCCCAGGTGTGAAAGTTGTCCCTCTTCCATGCTACGAGATAAAAAAGAAAAGCTGGGGTTTTAGTTCAGCCGAGGGTTGCTATGCTAACGCGCTGGTAACCAACAATGCGGTGTACGTTCCTTTTTTCTCCAAACAGAGTTGTAACGACAGGGCTTTAGAAGTATACAAAAGTCATACAAAGAAAGAGGTCATTCCCATTTTATCTGCAGGAAATCTGGCTGTTCTTGGAGGCAGTGTTAGATGCCTGTCATGGCAAATCAGTGAGGATAACCCGATAGCACAAAGTTTACTCTCAGGTGCCAAATAAAAAAATAAAGAAACAGATAAACTTGTCCAAAATTTAATAAAAGTATTAAAATAGATCAAAATTTAGGAGCAGATTTGACAATTACAAAGATTAAACGAATGTCAGCGCAGATATGGAGAGATTAATTCAATTCTTAACTCTACATATTGTTGTTACTCGTGCTGTAATTCAAACAAACACTCAGTCATGTGTCTACTGCCTTTTTACACTGCAAAACAGCCTCATCCTTTCGCCGGAAGATCGCGGGAATCATATGGGAAACTGGGAAGAGGAAATGGTACTAAATGCCACTTGCTCCCATTCCTTTTTGGGTCCCGTTCGCGCGCCCATTTCCTCTTCCCAGTTTCCCGTATGATTCTCGATCTCCCGGCGAAGGAAAAGACTGGTTTGCAGTCTACTGCCTTTTGTACTGCATGTTGCTTTTATGCTGGGGAACTGTAAGACGATGTCCATGTTTTGCGTTGATATATTTGACTAAAAATTACTCTGTGGGCCATGTTTAAAACACAAGTTTGTATAACGTACAAACTCCAGCACAAGAGAGTCCTTCGTCCATTTTCACTTGCCTGGCAGACTCTCCTCTCGAAATTACGGTTCACAAATTCATTAGCGATTGCATATAGACAATTTATTAAATCTTAAAATGAAAACTATTGTTATCTATGATTTAAAAACTCGAATATAAGGAAAAAATTCCGAATCTAAATATGCTTTTTAATCAAAAGAAGTTAGGAATTCGAATGTTGACCGAGCGCAGGGGACTGGTACCTGTGACGTCGCAGAAGGCAGATGTCCTTCACTGTGATTAGCGTTTTACAATGAAAAGCGTTACAAACAAAGTGCTTAAAACTGAAGTTTTCCTTTTATAAGCTAAATTCTTTACGAGCCTAGTGGGCCATAGTGTTAAGCGGATGAGAGTCTTTGACTCCCCCTGGACCGCGGGACACTAATCCAACGCAGGTTAGGTTAGCTTCCAGCAAACGCTGGTACTCATATCAATATCACAAAACCTGCCTGTGTTTCCATTCACACAGTGACATTGGAAAATGTTCACAATATCTGTGCTATTGGGTTCCGACGACAATCGTCGGTGTTGACTGTGCAATGTGGCCCTTCAAATCCTGATTAGCAGGTGCAACGAAATGAGTTTACCTAAAGCAAAATACAAAGAACATATGCTGGCTGAGTATTCTAAAAAAAAAAGTAATTGCACGACAAGTAGACTGGAAACAAGTGCTTGTGGGTGACAGCATATGTGGTTAGAAGGAAAGTGGATAAATCGATTTCAAGGAATAAGTAAAAAATTAATATTAAAGCAACTTTTAGCAAATCCCGTTAGTGAATCTGCAGCATAAGTGTATTCCGGTAATAGTAGGCTTAAATTATACAAAACCTGTAACAGTTGGTTAGCAATTTAAATATTGATGGACGAATGGCTAACAAACTGAGAGGCAAAAATCATTTTTAAAAAAGGAAATATAAAATTTTATTCACTTGAGAATCATTTCGTCAACTAGTTAACAAGTGCAAATCAAGAAATTACATGTCTCTCAAGTTGTTGTTGTGTGCATCGTCACGGTTAGGATCTTTTGTTCTAGGTGCTATGACTCATTAGCTTATTCAGTTATTGGTTTTTTACTTATTTACACCTCAAAGCTTGTTGTTATTTGTGCACCTATATTTTTGTAGCACTCATAGAAACCGCGAACTGTCATCTAAACGTTTACTGATGCCGTGTGCAAGACAACAGACTTTCAGATTCGTGCTCGTCGAAAGTTGACTTAGTGGGGTGGAGTGCGGAAATTCTGTATGTTCCAATCTTTAATTCTAGAACCTTGTTTTCTATTCTGATTTAGTTTCCCATTCTTTATTTTTTTGCTGTAATCTTATTTCTATTTTGTTTAAACAATTTTAATAACATAAAACTTGTTTTAGAAAAGAATGGGAAATCAAACCCGGAAAGCAAAGGGGATCGGGAACGATAGTTCAGAGAGCTACACGTAACATCCGGCAAATCATGTTAGGTTGTTGAGAGAACTTACCCTTGATCAGAACGTTGTTTATCTAGTTTGATAGAGCATAATTAAATCCATACTTAGAAATGATAATTTGCTTTCTCCGTATAGTAACTCGTTTGATTCTGGGCTATTTCTAAGCTCCAGAACTCATTGCAAATGTATAAAATTACGGTGTTTTTTCGTAGCAATCTTATGTTTTCTCTCAATCTACGAATTTGGTATCAATTGACTCCTAGATGTCATTGCGTAAATCTTATTAATATGGAACTTTACGAATAATTACGTTGTAACGTTTTTAAAAATATTATTGCAGTAATAACCGAATGGATCAAGAAAAACAACCCTTACTTAAAGATTCACGAAAAGGTATTCCTAATATTCTGTAATAGCTCTATAAAACCTAAAGGTTTCATTTCTAAACCGTCAAGAACATAATTTGCGCGTATTTTATTTAACTGAGTATATATACTATGTAAGATAGAGTAAACCTGTCGTAATTGTTTTCTGTCAGCATGCACATGTCACGAGACTGGAAATGAAAGATAAAATGTTGCAAATAAGTAGCAAAATTCTTTCCGTTGGATTTCAGAATACTGATTCATTCACGAGAGTGTATAACAAAACACTCTTCTAATCTATCATAAAATTAAGTTCTTGGCTGAGTTTGAGGCATGCCACAAACCTGTCTTGACTGTCCTTTTGAAACAAATGTTTGTTTTTATATATTTAAAATGCAAATTTCAAGTCGTAGAAAGTCACTTATTGGTATATTAGTATAGGTAATAGCATGATTTGTAGTGATATTTGGCATAATACCACGAGTGATGTTTCAAAATTGTTATATGTAATTTCACTCGCCTAACGGCTCGTGAAATTTGAGACAATTTTGAAATATCACGAGTGGTATTTATGCCAAATATCACGTACAAATCCGGCTATTATTTGTTTAAATTGCTACACCAGAAGCGCGATAATTTGAGTGTTTAGACAAATGAATTGGCTGACCGGCCTCGTGGAAACAGTAATTTTCACATGTAGGTATTTCAAATTAAGCTGAAATACTACTGCTCTAAGCCAATCAAATTGCTGAAATTTCTCATGTAGTAGTATAAATAATGTAATAATCTTATTTATTTTTGATTGGGTGGTAGCAGCCCAAAGGTCTGCAATAGACTAAATGTGCAGTACGTGTCAAATTTCTCCTAAATCACGCAAAATGCAACAACGTAACTAAATCTTTCAAATTAAGACTATTCTTGCTTTCTTTACAATCCTAGAAATCGAACTAATACAGATTGTTTTGAAAATTGCCTGTTTGTGTATATCACTTTTAGAAATAACAATTATAGTCTTCGTTGATTTTTATGCTGCTTTACTTTTTGTTGTTGATTTTATTATTTATTATTATTAAATTTTCAACCTGGAATATTGTATTTCTCACATTCTGGTTGGCTCAATCAATCTCTGTTATCAGCTCATACACCGAACGACCATACAATATGGAAACTAACTATATATTGAAAACAACTTCAAGTATCAATTTATTAAAAGTTTCTTGTCATTTTCAAGTATCAAAGAGTTGAGAAAGCTGGTAAATTTAATAAAACAATTATTCCATTCGTGCTTGTTTCATATAAGATGACTATAAGTAGCTATTTATTTTATCATCTCATACCCAACACAGGCTCATGGAATAATTGTTAAGTAAAAATATTCGGAAAATTTGCTGCTCACTTACTGTAGTTTTTTTAATGTTATATTGCCGAGCAGGTGCTCGGGGAAACCATCCTCATAAACAGGTAATCTTCAAAACAATCTGTATCAGTTTTAGGATTGTAAAGAAAACAAGAATAGTTTTGTAAGAAATTTGACATCTACCGCTTATTTGAAGACCTTCAAGCGGCTGCAGCTCATAAAGTCTGAAAAAAATTTAAATGTAAAATTAAGTTTACTGTAAGCTGACATTTTAAACATATATTATACAATAGCATAATGTATTTAACATTGAATTATCATTCCTATATTAAACAATTGCAAGCATGCTAAATTCATTTCACTTAATTCCATATTTTCTTTCATTTGTATTATGTTAATTTATATTTAAAACTTACTTTTAACCAGCAAGTTGCTCTTCAACTGTTCGACCCTGCCATCAATTATTAAACCGTGAATTCAGCTATGATCAGTTACCAAGTTCACAGAGCAGCTATTGTGGAGACAACTACATCTTCCCACCAGAAAGGTCAAATAAACAGGAAGTAGTTTCTAGAGCAGATTCTACAAGCTCAAAAAGTATTGACTTTGTTTTCTTCAATGAAATACCTCGACCTCACAAGCCATACTTCATTTGTGCTGTCAGCCTCATTAATGTAATCCTTATTATGTATGAGTGTATCCTTGGTGGAATAATAAAAGTATCATTTGTCCCAAGATATGAGAGCAAAACGTTTGAGGGATTTGGCTCTTCAAATCGGTCAATGACAGTAGCAAGGTATTCCCAAGTTAATGGTTTCATTGGTCCAAATGTTTCATTCTTGATTCACAATGGAGCATTGTTTACACCAGTAAGTTTTTCTGGTGCAAAATTTTTAGAAGCAATTATTAATAGCATATAGTGTATAATGGTTGTGATGCAACAAGAAACTTATGGTAGGTGGGTAGGGGAATTCCCATATATTGCAGGGCAGGTTCTAATATTACAGTAGGAGATTGCAAAGAGAAACAAAGATAGAAATTTATTGTATTATTCCATCTCACGACTGACTTTAAAATTACTTTACAATTAATTTAAAGGAAACATTTAGGGAATGGTTAACACATGACCAAAAGTGATGATTGCCCAACCAGCTAACCTGTCACTGCCTGGGTAGCCAGTTGATAAGGTGCCAGTCTATCGTGAAAGGCTGAGTATTTGCTTCCATGCTGGATCAACTTTTAGTTAGGGTCTTTATATTAAATAATTGAGGAGAAGGTGCTGCCTTTGCTCTAAACATCTGCAAATAGTTAGACTTGGCACCCTCTTGTATAAAGATGTTGAACTGTTGTCAGTCTCTCAACACTTTATTTGGGACTTTTAAAGAACCCTTTCCTGGTGGTCCTGCTGTTGTGATGTTGCTTGCTCCAGAGTCATTAAAGGTAAGTTGTTACTGCCATTGCATATACATGTGCTGTATCATGTTGCTGTATCATGTTGCTGTGATGATAATAATAATAATAATAATAATAATAATAATAATAATAATAATAATAAATACCTTATTTAACATCACTGATTGCAAAGGAAATGGTTGCCCATTCTTCCTAGCCAGAGGCTAATGTTTAATTGCTCAACAGCTCAGATCTTAGTGTGAAAGACTAATTTGCATGTTGTGTGTAACGAGAGCACTTTATTGAATGCTTTAACCTAATTTCATCAAAGGCAGATGATTAGCAAAATCTCACTCAAACTTCTCCCAAACCTCTCAAGCATCTCTAAAGAAACCTCTCAGAAGCCGTTTTAAAATCTCTTTCAAAACCTCTCTAAAGGAAATAGAAAATATGCTGCCATGAAACTAAAAGCCATATATAGAGAGAAACATGAACAAGACTAAGAACAATGCTGCCACATGACTGATATCCAGTTTTAAATAATCGTACAGTCATAGTATATGACAGACAGTGGGCCCAGACAATATACTGAAACCTTCGTTGGGTATGTCCCATTGGCAGTGAATGGTATATCTTGGTTTATGGTTGTCAGAACTCCGTGTATGGAGCTTTAAATACCCAATGTGGTATCATGTTATTGTTCTTTATCAAAGAACATATCAGGGATTATAATTGTGAGTTCTCATTTGGCCATCAAGTTTTCAAGAACTGATGTTAAAACCTTGGTTTTGATTTATAAGAATTGCTCAACATTAATATAAAAGGTGTATATTAGTTTACTTATTTCCCAGAATCCTTGAGGGGCATAGGCCACTCACAGCTGCCCTGCTCATTTCCAGGAGTAGCTGAATCTGCCTCTTTTCCTCTTTCCCTTGGGATTCCAGGTCAGAGCCTGGCGTGTGATGTTGGTTGGTGGTTTCCTTAGCAGTGAATCTTCAGGATTCTGCGTAGACAGGCATTTATGAATGTTTATGACTTTTTTGGTGTTAGTCTTTGTTGTTCGCCACGTTTTTGCCCAACACAACAGATTTGATGTTTGAGTTGAAGATGCGGATTTTTGTGCGTAATGTGATGAGGTTGGATCGCCAGATGTTCTTGAGGACCTTGAAAGATGCTCTTGCCTTGATCCAATGCGTGTCTTAACATCTGCATCTGTTCCTCCCTGCTCGTTGATTGGTCACACTCCCAAGGTAAGTGAATGACTCGACTACCTCTAAGTTGTTGTCACCCAGTTTTACTGCCTCTTTGCTGGAGGCAACCTTGGTCTAATGAGGGTGGATGTGGAGGCCGGCTTAGGAGGCATGGGAGGCCAGACTTGAGGTCTTATTCTGCATCTGTTTATGACTTTGGGAGAGCAGGGCGAGGTCATCAGCGAAGTCCAGGTCGTCTAACTGAATCCAGAGGGTCCACTGGATGCTGTTCTTTTGCCTGTCTGTCGTCTACCTCATCACCCAGTCGATGGGAATGAGGAACAGGAACGGCGACAGATGGCATCCTTGACGTACGACGGTCCTGACGTCAAAGGGACGCATCAACCGGCCCCCGTGAACGACCCGACAAGCCATTCCCTGATGATTTGTTTCAGTTTACGTTGGATCCCGTAGTGTCAAAGGAGTTGCCACAGGGTGTCGCGGTGTAGGCTTCAGTGAAAAGCCTTGAGGAAGTCCACCAAGTTGACGTACAACGAGGAGTTCCACTCTAGGGATTGTTCAACTATGATGCGTATCCTGTTGAACACTTTTCCAGGCACTGATAGGAGCGTGATGCCTCTGTAGTTCTCGTAATTGCCGAGGTCTCCTTTCTTGGGCATCTTTATGATGTGTCCGTCCTTCCAGTCTGTTGGCACTTCTTCCTATTCTCAGATCTTCTCAAAGAGCGGCAGTAGCGTGCCAGCTGTGGTCTCAATGGCGTGTATGGTCTCATCTTTAATTAGCGAGTCGGAGCATATCTCAATGTCAGTATCTGCTTCTCTTATGTGTGAAATGCTCTCTGAAGCCAACCTGTTAAGACGTTTTTCAAAGTGTTACGCCCATCTTTCAAGCTGTTGTTCGGTATCTGTGATGGTCTGTCCATGTTTGTCTTTAGCAGATCATTCTGGTTGCTATACTTGCTTGCCAGCTTCTTGGTTGTTGTGTAGAGCTCCTTTATATTTCCGTGGTAGGCTGCATTTTCAGCTTCTTCTGCCAAGGTCTTGATGTAGTCTCTCTTTTCTTCTTCACCATCCTCCTCTCTTCCTTGTGGGCTTGTGTGTACACTGCTTGCACTGCCGCTTTTCTGGCTTTCGTACTCGTGTCCTGAGTACAATAAGAGTTCACCTGTAGCTAGTCTTGTTTGTTCCGCTTGCAGCCATCTTGTCTCACTCAATCCTAGCAGGAAGATATTGTACCAGCGCATCTCACTTGACACCTGCGCTGTCTTGCCTGCCTCGTACATGGTCTTGATGTTCCATTCACCGATGGTGGTGGTCGTTCTGGTCAACAAAAGGGTTGTCGGCACTGAAGCTTCGTTTCGGCTTTGGCCCCAGCACCTCATAATTCCTGGAGGAGAAGGAACTTCCTCTCCCAGTACTGGAGTTTCTTGGGTAGTTGTAGATGTTTCTGTAGCGTTTTTGTTTTTCCGGGGTGATAGTGCTGGACCCACGCCCAACCTTCCCGGAAGGTCTGGGCTTGTCCTTCTAGATGAACTGCCTGTCTAAGCTATCGAGCTCCATCTACCCAGTGAACTGCTCTTAATCTGGCCTTTACCCTTTCACCTATACGGTTTGTGTGGTCCTACCAGGAGAAGAATCTCCCGCCGTCATAGACCTCAGGGTCATTGAGGCACGCAAGCTTCTCAACCAGCGGCAAGGTTGCGCAGTTTCACGAAGTCCAGCTACCAATTAATCATACTTAAGGCATTATTTAAAGTTATAAATTAAATTAATTACGCGATGTTTGAAAAACTCCTTGTTTCGAAGTATTACTTGTTTGTTGTGATTGGTAATTTAAGCTGAAAAAAAAAACGGCGGAAAAAATATCCATAACCGGTGTCCGATTACATTTTTGCAGATTAATTAGGGCAAAATACAGCTGTTTTTTCACCACTCACATCAGAGAAATTTGTAATGATTGTAGTTAGTGTAATAATTACATTACATGTACATTATATACTTACAGTGATATTTTTTATGCATTAGTGCATTCGAGAGGTTTCGCAAATTCGAGAAGTAGTTAACAAGATTACAAAAATGGAAAAGGAATCATACGTTTGCTGTGAAATAAATGGCGAGTGTGGAGTATATAACTTTCAAACGTAAGTGACCGTTATTGATACGTTCTTGTCATGTTGGTTAATGTCAATGTTATACAGTGGAACCCCGCCTTATGATCCCCCCTTAATACGTTCACCTTATTATTACAGTCAGTTTTTTTGGTGCGGCAAAACGGCCATACACTCTCGTACAGAAAAATCCCGTTAATGCGGTCTCCCGTTAATGTGGCCAACGGCCACTTTTTCAAATTATTAACTCATATAATCCTTTATAATTTAACCCCGTTAATACGGCCACCCGAGAAAAGAAAGATGCCTGTTACATGTCAGTTTCAATATTAAATAAATAAAGACTTTATTTAGGTGTCAAGTCTTTCTTGCCGGCCAAAGGCCTACTAATTGGGGACACCATCTTTACCACTCCAAGGTGGACGGAGACGTTTCACATTACAACACACACACACACACAAACACAGATATAATCCCCGAGGGCCTACGGTTTAACGTCCTTATCCGAGAAGACGTGAAAGTCTAACCATTCGCAGATGTTAGAGCAAAGGCAGCACTTTCTCCTCAATTATTTTAAGATCCTGAGTGTTGGTCCGGCATCAAAACAGCCCGTTTTCTCATTTTCATTATTACGTATTGACAGCAACATCCGTTTAACTAAATTCCAAAGTGTTAAAGTCATTTTGATTTACAAAAAGGATGTTGATAACAAAAGCGTAATCAAGTTATTGTGCATTGTTAAAAAGCAGAAGGACTCAAAGTGTTGTCATTATTAAAACAGTTTGTTATTTTTTGGCAGCTTCCTTCTTGGTCTGTGGTTCTCTTTAATTTGTGACTTTCGTCTGTTTTTTTGCGTATCTCGCAGAAGGAACAAACACAAACACAAGGAACTTCTATGCCAACAGCTTTCACATCTACTGTGCATCTTTTTCTTGTGAGAAAATGATGAATAATCCCTGTCCATGGCTTTGTACTAATCTTTTCAAGTACTATTTATAATTTTATCTACATTTTCGGTTGTCTTTTGAATAGAATAGTTGTTCAGGAAGTGCTACAGCAATCTATTTGTTGTTACAACCCTTAAGTTATGAAATTTGACCCTACCCCGTTATTACGGTTACCCCGTTAGTACTGCCAATTTTTAATGGCCCGTTGGTGACGGTGTTCCACTGCATGAGCAATAAACAGACAGCAGACGAACAGATAGAAACACAGGTAGACGGACAGGTAGATAGACAACAGACGGACAGATAGAAACATAGATAGACGGACAGGTAGATAGACAACAGACGGACAGATAAACAGACAGATAGACGGACAGGTAGATAGACAACAGACGGACAGATAAACAGACAGATAGACGGACGGGTAGACAGACAGATAGACGGACAGGTAGACAGACTGCAGACGGACAGATAAACAGACAGATAGACGGACAAGTAGACAGACAGACAGATAGACGGACAGATAAACAGATAGCAGACGGACAGATAAACAGACAGATAGATGGACAGGTAGACAGAGACAGAGACAGACAGTCAGACAGATAGTGTTTAGAGTGGCACAATTTTGTTTTTTATTTGTAATTTACCATGTGAAATTTTTCAATACTTGCGCTCAGTTGTCATAACTGTGGGTTTAAGTAAAATTTATATTAAACAATGACGTCGTCATTGCCTTTCTTCCGTTCTCTTCAGAGCTCGTTTTCTAAAACTATTAAGATTTGAAAAAAGTAAGAACTGTGTGTCATGTGTAATCAGAGTGTATAAGAATGGAATAGTTTGCCGATCGTCTATTAGAGCATGCACATGTTACAAACAACGATATAGGTTTGCTGGCCAAACTTCCTGCTGTGGCCGTCACAACTAGCCTTTTATGGTAAGTCTTTATTATTTCTTTATTGGAATTGCATGTTTACGGCAAATGTAATTTTTCAGCTGTACAACTAGAGGAGGAAGTACACTTGGTAAATCGGAAAACTGCTCGTCATCAAACCCTAAATGTTACAATGGCACGATTTTACGCCCCTGTTGCGTTGGTATTCATAGTCACTGTAGCATCACTACGCAAGAAAGCTGCGAATATCAGCGGGGAATTTGGCACAAGACAAAAGTAATTATTCTTAGAATATTGGATCAAGTAATTCTGGTGATACTAGTAAAAAATATTATGCTATTTGCAGTTACAGGTTTGTGTTAATGATGTGGTGATAAAGTCAGAGGTGTTGAATTAATATGGTGAAAATGTTATTGAAGGTAATATCGATGATAATTTGAAGAAGTATTATGGTCGGATGATCAGGTGCGTACTCAAAAGGGGGTGCACCCCCTCTCCCCTCCCCCCCTTCCCCTTCCATATAAACATACTGATAAAAAGGTCTGCTCTGTCAGATCAGACAAGGCAAGATAAGGACAGTTAAAAACGGATAAAATAAAAGAATGAAAATTGACAACCGTTCAGGTCGGGACTACAAATTACATGGTAGATATTTTTCGACTTTTTCGTGTTTTCTTATTCATATTGCTGTCTTAAAAAAAAAATAGGGATTCAAATCAAGTGTTTTGAAACAGTTTCGAAGTTATTGCGTGGGTTCAGAAGATGTTACTGCC
Organism: Zoanthus pulchellus; assembly: GCA_027575285.2. NCBI lineage: Eukaryota > Metazoa > Cnidaria > Anthozoa > Zoantharia > Zoanthidae > Zoanthus > Zoanthus pulchellus. The sequence goes on from JAOBRB020219251.1 coordinate 12,610, forward strand.
ATTTTTAAGCGTCAAGTTTCACAAGCACGAGCATTTCACGTAAAAAAGTCCAAGGTTCACTGATGACAAATGAAATATTTGGTAGCACGCGAGTCAATTACTTATAATCTGCTTCAAGTCCTTCCTTGATTTTATATTCTTTTTATCTTTATTACTTATCATCAATAAGCCGTCCGTCCAGATACGTTTCTGCAACCCAAGGTTACAAAGTCGCAAGGTTCAAATGATCAGCCTTCGACTTCTGATCCAACAAATGACAATGAATCATCGAGCAAAGGTACAGGTCTATTGCTCATTAATGTAACTAATACTTTTTTAAGAAATATTTCCGAATATTTTTGTATGATTGCAGATTTTCAGTACCATCCCTGCCACAAGCTGCGAGTGTGAACGCAGTGCTAACACACTAAGACGTCTCCACACACATACAAGAGCCACTATGTAGGCTTTCTCATCTGACTCTTTTACACATCCACTATTCAGCGCAAGTTAACCTGGATGAGTTTTTGAGCTGTTCGCCAGAAAACACCAGAGAAGGCTGCAGTTCGGTACTCTCCTAAGACTCAATGTAAACCTAGCCAGTGCCAAATAGTTGGGAAAAGAAGCTTAGACAAATAGTTGTCATTGTTTTTGCAATTACTATCAGCCAGTTGTAAAACTTTGGACCTAACGGCGGGAATGGTCACATATCATGTGCCTCAGTTAACAGCTTTGTCGTACTGAATCATCCACGTTTGCCGAGTGAAAATTTCGAATGACTTTCACGATTATTGAATTCATTGCTGTATTTAATGTAACACACTTGCATGTCCGCTCAATCTTAAAGTGTTCACGCCCTATCCGTAGGATGATATTGATTCATTTTATTACGCTAAGGGAGGGAATGAAGGGTGGTGCTTTGTTCGGCCTTTTCAAGAACTCGATACATTAAAAAACTTCTAAAAAGGACAATTGTATTATATGAGTTGATTTTCTATTCCTTTCTTTATATTATTTTGACATATTTGAAGGATTGCCGATTGCCGATGCTGTTGTTGATTATGATGATTTTGACGATATTGATAATAATAATTATGGTGTCGATGATGATGGAAATGATGATCATGTTGTTGATGTTGATGATGATGATTACGGTGTTAGTGATGGTAAAATCTTATGGTAATGAAATTTGTAATGAATATAATATAATGACAGCTGTAGCCCTGTTGAAAAGATATGAGCTGATTATCATGACCATAATATTATGATAATTATTATGCTTATAAGATTGAAATACTGATATTTGCGTTGTTGTGGTGAGGTGGTTGAAGTATACACTGGACTATCACCGTAAAGCTGAAATAACCATAACTAATGTTTTCATGTTTATAGTGCTCGTGCTCAGAAGTGAACTGTCTTCAAGATATTTGTGGTATGACTGGTGTTGTTAACAAATCTATAGGCAATCAAGGCTACAGACTAATGACGGCAGTGTTTATTCATCTTGGTGAGTTCAAACGATAACAAGACATAGTCTTGTAATATGGCTTTATTCGCAACTTTCATTTTAGGAAAGTCATGCTTTGTTTTTGAATTTCAGCTTTAAATATACTCCATACATTCTAACAACCATACAGTGTGCTTTGTAGAAAAACGGAGCTTTCTCCCGAACACTTCCATATGTTCCTTCGGATACAGGGACTTTGTAATTTAGGCCGTGATTGGCACAAGACTTCTACTCTCCTCCCACGTGCACTTGAATCACGAACTCCTTTTCCACCTTAGCAACTCAGCTTTCCATCCTTTCGAGATATGTAAATGAGTATACCAGCGTTTGCTGGGAGAAAACCTGCGATGGATTAGTATCCCATTTAAGAGTTTTTAAAAACACTCTAATTTGGCTTTTAGACATAGAAATCAACTAAGTAAATGTGCTAAAGCTAACTAATAAATTTTGCTATTCTCAATTTACAACAATAGGTGCATGGGGTTTCGAGTCCTGCTTCGAGACGTAAAATACTTTTGTCAACGAATTTGCGAAAAGTTGGCTCGGGAATAAGAAAAATAAATTATTCATTCCTAGGTTGTGAAGCAGATTATAATTTTGCTTTCTTCATGTTTTTCTTTTCCCTTCATTGCAGGTTTAATTCACGTCTTTGTTATTCTTCTATTCCAAGTTCCTGTGGGGATTATGATTGAGAAGCAAGTCGGGTTAGTTCGTTTGTAAATCTTCAACTCGAGAAACTAACGTACTGTAGTTGTAGATCAGTAAACTTACCATATTTTTTTATAATCAGTACTCAATCCTTAGCTGCATAGGCCCAAATATGACGTCCTGGTCCTGAATGTTGTACTGTACTTTATTTTCTTGGAAACAAAAATCTAGAAACACACCTAATACTTTTTTAATATACTGTAAGCTTCTTCACAGTATTCTATCCCTAATAAGTTGATATACAAATTTTGATACATATATAGATGACAACAAATGTTCCTTAGCCATCGTTTTATGAATGTCCACTCATTTCCAAACTATGGCAACAGCTAATAGCACAGGCTCAAACGAAGATAATATCAAAAATTCAAGTAACCGTTTGAAATTTTTTTGTTCGGCATGTTACACAAGTGGCCTTTTGCAAAAACCGCTAACTATTTTTTGATTAGTACATACTAACAAGTATTTCATTAATCTTTTCAGATATTATAACAGTATTTCAAAGTAAGATACCCTATTGATCTTCATCAAGAACAAAACAGAATATATAATAACTTCCAAAGGTTAAAAATAAACTTATGCCTGTAAAATGAAATAGATAAAGTGTGACGTCACAAAAATAAAAATTTGTGAACTTGTGGGATTTGTCAAAATCACCTGAGAGATAAAGACTAAAAATGTATCCTTGCAGAAAATCAGTACGTTGGTGCAAATTGTCGCCGAGATATCTCTAATGACTCCATACAAATTCTTATGAACCAAGCTAATTTCTTAAGGATTTGTATGGAGTCATTGGAGCATAACTGTGATATATCTCATCACTGATTGGTGGCAAAATGCTACATTTTGGCATGGAGGCATTAATCATATTGATATTTCTGAATACTACAACGAAATTAGTAGTTTCACAAATAAACTTTTTTTGACATCATGACCTCGGTACTCTATAAATAAAAAAAAATTAAAAACCATGCGCATTCCGTTTAATTTAGCTAAATAGAAAGCTAAATCCTTTCGAGTCCAGTGGCCCATGGGGCCGGCGCTTATCTCCGGTTTTTGTAGTGTTTAAGTGGATGAGAGTCTTTGACTACCCCTGGACGGGACACTAAGCCATCGCAGGTTAGCTCCCAGCAGATGCTGGTACTCATTTACCTACCCCGGAAGGATGGAAAGCTGAGTTGGCTTAGGTGGAAAAGAAGGCCACACAAAGATTCAAATCTCGGCAAAGTGCCGGGATCGAACTTGGGACCTTGTGGTTGGAAAGCAGAGATCTTACCAACTGCTCCAACCACGTCCGCCCAGCTAAATAGGAACAAACATGATAAATGCTAGTCTTTTTCCGTTTACATTTTCAATCTGATCAAAATACCTTATTAACACGGCATTCTTTCCGCCATTCTTTTTTTAATCATCATGGAAGTTAGGTTGGCAAAATGGTCACCCACTTCTATGATCCTGGATTGATTCCTTGGCTCCGCATGTGGGCTGAGATTTGTCGATCTTTATGTGACTCCGAAGGTTTTTCTGCGATTAATTCGGTATTTCTCCATTTGCAAACTCGACTTTCACGCCAAGATCAGAGCCGTAGTGCCATTAAACAGTAGTTCTGGCTAAGAAGCACGGGTAACCACTTCCTAATTTTTATTTGACGTCAGATAAACTTTTTATTTACTATATTTATTGTCTATTTTTAACCATTATTTTCTTGGTTTAATACAGATCTATCAGGATTGCCTTAATCTACCTTATTAATGGTTTTGGAGGCAGTGTATTCAGTGCAATATTTGACCCACTAACACCAGTTGTGAGTATTCACTCATTGGACAACGTTGAATGAAGTTTTACTTTGTTTATACGTTTCATTCAACATCGTCCAACACTTTTACTTACGCGATCAAAAATACGCTATACTTTGGTGCCTGATACTAAATCCAGCATTGTTGAATGGTATTGGATCCATATATAAAAATTGGTAGTGGTGGTGGGGACAACTTGCCCCATCATCCATTGTAATAAACTCACGCGAGAAAGCGGCGTCGTTGTCGTTTGCTAGGTCCTCCCCCTGGAAATTGGGCTTAAGTAGCCTCTATTATGATTTTTAAAAAGTAAGCAGGTATACGACTTCCCCAGCTTGAAGATAAATCGTCAGCAGCTTTGGCAAGTAAAAGTTCGTCGTGATTCAGCTGTGCGGGCCCGGAGTCCTCATACTTAGGCATGTTGAAACCAACAATTTTGACTTAGGAACACAGAAGCCTTACATTAATTACTATTAAAATCATTAAAAGGTGATGCTAACAGTGTGGGTTTTTGCTTGAGATAGGTAACTGAATTGTCAAATGAGATGAACTTCATGACATTTTCCCGCTATGATTTTCATAAGTCTCTGCGGCGACTCGCAAACAGTTTCATCACGAATTATCAATGCCCTTGGAATCTGGCGGAAAGACTGAGTAAAAGTAAAACAAAGGTTTTGAGGATTATAATATTACGCCTTTTAACGCATAGAAAATATCGCGAGTGCAGATTTTGGACAGTGGACAAAGGTTAAATTAATGAATATTAAAGTTTGCAGTAGCTTGTTATCGGCAGTGATAGTGGGCTAATCTTATTCATTGTTATCCATTTCTAATTATTCTAGTACGTTTAATTAATTTGATTAAAGTTAATATCATATATTTTTCCACAGGCTGGCGCATCTGGGGCACTTTTCGGTTTAATGGCTCTAATACTGGTGCAACTGATACAGTACTGGCGTTATGTTAGGCATCCACCTTTTTCTCTGTTGGGATTAGTAATCTTGATTGTCTTCAGTCTAGGTAAGTACACGTATTTATGCTCAAAGTTATGGCAAATAAGACACAGAAATGTCGTGGAAATACTTTTGAAGTCTGTTTTTCTATCCCCGCCTCTGGCAAGGCCTAATGAAAACATTTGCGTGACATTTTCTCCTAAGCTAACTTAGATTTCCATCTTAACTTAGATATGGTAAATGATTACCACGTTTAAAAGCAAATATTTCTTTTTTTTTCTTTTGTGTTTCTTTAGAGCCATTGTGTTTAGTTGCACTGCAAACAATGCATATAAAAAAGTTACTCAATTCTTATTTGCTGAGATTAGCGTTATGCAACAATATCTGTGGAATTTACTTATTGTGGTTATATAATAATGATTTTCCCCATTAAATTAATCGAAGTTAAACTTGAGTTGTGAGTTTTAAAAACTCACTCGGGCAACTTTTTCCAAATGAACTCAAAACAGTATGATTACTTATAGTTATACTAATAAGATGTTGTGAAATGAATGTCTCGACTTCGCTTATGGTTACTGCCATTTTTTAGAAAATCTCAGTAATTAAACCAAATTTAGCTGCAACAACTAATTAGATAGCCATGTCTCTCTTAATGATTGAAGAAACAAAATGTATCAGAAATATGATTCATTTTATTACGCTAAGGGAGGGAATAAAGGGTGGTGCTTTGTTCGGCCTTTTCAAGAACTCGATACATTAAAAAAACTTCTAAAAAAGACAATTGTATTATATGAGTTGATTTTCTATTCCTTTCTTTATATTATTTTGAGATATTTGGCAGATTGTCGATTATTTAACCACTTTCGGTAGCTTACGGACGAAATCTTTTAAAACCCAGCAAAATATAATTCTTAACCGAAGTATAAATAATGAGATAAAGCATCACGCGTTCTTTTTTCATGGAGGCTAAACGAAATTAAAAAGTTAACAGATGTTAAGTACGTGAACACGACATGCGGTGGTGGTGATCATCACGGAGGACTACTAGCCGCTTTTGCTCTCCGCGTTGCTTAGTCAAAACTGCGAGTTTTTTTTTATCAACGAAATGGCTTGAGGCACCTAACAAATTCTTAAAAAAGTTTTGTCTATACATAATTTTCTTACTATTCATACTAACTTTTGCTTCTGGTATTTGCCTTATGTGTATACCAGTTTCACAATTTAAAGTTTGTTGACGCTTTGATACTTCAAAGTTAGTTTTCGCGCCTTTTCAGTTATTCCGCGTGCGTCCGTCGTTGTAATGTGCGCGCTGCGTTAAAAATTCGCGCCAAAAACTCCGTTCTTGATCCAGTCCCCTTATGCAAAATAGACCTCCGTTGTGAAGAAATGTTCCGGTTTGGCTGCACAAACACTAATTCGATATGGCATGACCAGTAAATAAATTTTGTACTCGCTCGAAGACGTTCTGTTTTCTCCTAGATTGCTGCAATTAACGAACTGTTTTTTTCCGTAGCTTTATATCTTATTGAATGAAAGTGGTTCAGTCTCAATTAAAAAAAGATTCTCTAATTCAGAGAAAAGTCCGTATTAATTGTCATTATCAATCCGACAACGTAAGTAATATGCTGAAAGCATCGGTAAATATTACATTGCTCCATTCCTCGCAATTGCTTAATTTGATAGAAAACCAGTTTGCCTTCAATTTAAAATAGAAAACAAGCAAAGATTGATGTTACGCACTTAAAATGGCAACAGGTTTTGGGGTTGGTTTCCTTGCACTAGCCGAGCCTAGATCAGTAGATGCGGAAAAGTAGTATTTCGAACTGATAATTTTAGGATATGTTTTTGGCGGTCGAGGTCCTCTCTTCTTCGCTGCGTTCCTTTTCCTTCATGCGTCCTTCTGTCACTCAATGACAATGCATTGTATCTAAAGTTGCTTTTTTTTTTCTTTATAGCCATTGGAACACTTCCTTATATTGGAAATTTTGTGCACATTGGAGGGTTCATTTTTGGATTGTTTACATCAATATATTTTGTACCAAGCGTCCAAGGCTACTTGACTGAATCGCAACAAAAATGGATTTGTTGTTTGAGACGTGTTTCAATTGTCATCTTACTTGTGCTTTTTGTCAGTTCTTTTGTTATTCTATATTCGATTCGAGACACTGGATTTTGTCCCTGGTGCCGAAAACTGGACTGTATTAATTGGACTGACGGTTTCTGTCCAGATTTAGAACACGATGGAATGGCTTAAGTTTTGACAATTAGATTTAGAGACTAAAAAACAAAAACTCTATATGGTTATTTTGTTTTGAATAATGATGAAACATAAGATATATATCTATATAGCAACAAAGCTAGCGGATGTTTTGGTTCTTAGAACATTGAAAAAAAGCAGCATTCGTTTTGGTTGCACTGCTATCTTTAAAGATGGTTGATCACAGTATGAACACAACTTTAGGCACTTCTATTGCCAGGAGGTGGCATAATATGTTTGAAACAATTAAAATGTAAATTAAACACTAAATAATAAACATAAATGGCTTCAAAACGATACCATGTGATTTTAATTTGTCAGTGAACCAATACGAGTTAGAGCCAGCAGCTTCAACCATTCTTTTTGGCACCCGTCAGGACGGTGATAATGTGTGAATGTACAGCCAGCTAAATGCTTACAGCGCAACTTGAAAGCAAAACAGACCTATTTTATATTGTCAATGTGCAAAGCTTGTGCCATGTTGCTAAAAAGATCAACGTCAAGTATAGATTAGTAGTTAACCTGAAGGCAGGTTATGAGAACGTCTTTATAAACACAAAACTATCAGAAAAGTAGTGATCATGAATGCTAGCAAACATAGACCTTATTCATAAATGGCGGCTATTTTGATATTCTTTTGTCTTTATTCCAATTAGACCTACCATAATAATAACATAATTAATATTTTGAAAGTTTAACTTAAGAACGAGGAATGCACGTAGGCTTTTGAATGATGGCAACAGAATCCTAAAACTACCGCCAGTTATTAATAAGGTCTATAGACGTAGAGCCCATCGTCATGGCTTCAAGTTAACTTCAATCTCTTTTGTGCTATCTATACTTTACGTATAGATCTTTTTAGCCACATCCCGTAAGTGCTGCGTTTTGACTAAATGTTATGTTCTGTTCGCTAGCAATTTTATGCTGATGAGTCCTAGAAATATCAAGACAGCTGTTGATAAGATCTAGCTAAGAAGCTAGACCACTTAGTGTTAAGCCTTGCGTTGGACTACAGGATATAGCCGGTTCGAGGCAAGAAACGTTAACGTTCATCCTTCATTATAACAAAAGTTTCAGAAACTTAAAGCAAAGGGTACATGTTTCGTTCTAAACAAACATGATATGGGGTAAACTTTACGTTTTCATCAAAGCATGCTGTTGAAGAAGTGTTTGTGTATGTATATGTGTTTATGTTTTTAAAAACAATCAAAATTCTTTTGTATTCGTACGTAAATAAATCAATTTATAGATTCTGAGGGGCCCATCGTTCAGATAAACCTCAGTGGTTTCTTTATAAGCTTCCACGCCTTGTGCCTTTCGGATTAATCGTGATATATATATATATATATACATATACCCAATGTCTTGTTTTTTTTTTGTTTTTTAAAAAAACTGCATTATAATGGACTTTATATTTTCAGGTCTGCATTATAGTTCAACTTAAAGCACTGGCAAATAACAAACTGAAATTGAAACACTATATTCCTAAGAAACATTGTATATTGCCGGCCGCTACGACTTTTAACAACGCTTAAAAGCATGCAACAATAGAAACCCGGTTTCAATTACTTTTACTATAGTCTCAAGAGCCTATTTCCCAATTACTCAAACAAAGAAAAAACAGTCAACAAAGTAATCTCGCAAACGTAAGAGTGTAAAATAATCATACGCGATATGAATTAAATAAATTACAGTCTTAAATTGACTTGCCATTGCTCCTGACTAATGGTACTTTTATAGACCATTTTGATAATTTTACTTCAAAGTATTAACTACGTTAATATAACGATAGAAAGCACGAATTCTCCTCCTACCATATTAATATATAATTTACAATTTAAAATTTAAAATGACTAGAATGAAACACACATGATTCTCTATAACTGAGTTTCGTGCTTACGCACTCGTCAGACAGATTTAATCTGTCTAACGAGTGC
>JAOBRB020219252.1:0-12013 GCA_027575285.2 Zoanthus pulchellus
ATTACTCTAACCACTGTATATATAAAGAGGTATGTTTTTTATTGAATTAAACTGTCTGACGAGCGCTTCGGCGTGAATCTCAGAGTAACAGTGAATCGATGCGTCTTCTTTGATTTCTTCATTTTTGTATATATATATATATATGTGATACTCATAACTGAAAAATTGCCCATTACAGATTAATTTAATGATTTGCTGCAGTAAATATTTTATTTTCTCATTCAACTTCAATATCTTGCAAAACAAATATTTGTGTATTTTATTTTACAAAACCACTGAAATGCTAGTGAAATTTTGGGTGCACCTCCTTTGACCGCAATCTTCAATGTTAAGAATGCAATTTACTCCAAAACTAGTGTGGATGAATTTTTTTTTCACGAGAAGATAAACAGCATACAGTATGTTCAAGCAAATATATAATTCTCTTATTAATATATGGACATGAGTGTTTCAAAAGTTAAAAAACTGGACAAAAACGACAGGAGATGAATTCAGTGATATCTTAACTAGAGAGAAGGTGAAAATACCTCACTTAACATATCCAGGATGCAGTTTTATATGTAATCGGATGCAGTTTCATATGAAATCTAAAAGTAGCATATTTTTGAGTAAAAAAAAACATACACAGTATTGATGAAATTTATAAAAAAAAAAAAATGTAAACTCACTTTGCCTGAAATTGCCTTTGCTATTGCTTGTAGAAATTCATTGGTCTTCTCTGCTTCCTGTCCAGCAACTACTTTTGTTGGCCTCACAGATAACGAATCTCCATTTACCCATACTGAAATAAAACACATTGAAGTCACAGAGGGGGGAGAGAGTTTCTTTAACAGTTAATCAGAAGAGCTAGACTTTGGTCCATATTCTATTGTAGTTGAACTCCAAAACGTTCTTTGTGCATCAATTCTTTTTACATAGTTTGACTGCAAAGATTTTTCGTTTGATTTTATCGTGACTCTCTTTCAATTACATACACGGAAAAATAGAATATTATTTCTAAGTAAATAGATTGCTTTAATGAAATACGAGTGACAAGGCCAAGAAGTTTAATTTTATTTTCGATTTTATTTTTTTTTTTATAAAACTTGTTAAATCAGACCAATAGTTACAGATAAATAGATGATACGAGAAAAAATAAAGAAATAAAAAATAAATAACAAAATTTTTAAAAAACAGAATACTTTATAGGATAGGATCGTAAATTTCAAAAACAAACACTGTACAGTCTCCAAAATCTTCATGAAGCAAGCTGGCCATATATCAAAAGTAAAGAGTAGTCACTTGAAGCCGGCTGAGTTCATAGACAGTATAAACTCAAATAACAAAATTATTTGATGAAAAAGGGAGGAATTTAAAATTCATAAATAAACTCTAATCATTAAATTAAAATCCAAAACTGTAAGTTTCATTTGAACAAAAAGTTCAAGATTAATCGGACTTAACCGATCCTACGCGCAATAATTGTGCGTGCATTCGGAAGGTTTCACTCTTCAGAATGCTCCAAAAATTTCATTTAGCAAAAAAATTATGACGATTATTATGTTCTTTTTTTCAGCCGTTTTAGCCATCGAATCGGATTTTATTTTGACAGAGAAACTATACAGTACGTTTTTTTGTTCCTTAGCAACAAACAACAACCTTACCCAAAATTTACTAACCTACGCAATCTATGGCCTTCTGAAGAAACATAATTTTTGCATCTTTTTCCTATCAACAAAACAGATAAAATTGTTAGGCAAGAAAAAATAAATCTATAAATAAAGGCATAAATCCCAGGAAAATTAACGGTAGCCGCGCGTGTACCTTGACATTAGCGGAGTTCATCTCTTCAGTGGTATACAATCCTTTGAAAAAGCCAGTATTCTTGATTATCTTCAAAATATAAATGCGAGAGTTATACGAAAAAAACTTCCTTTAAGAACAAGTGGAAATATGAAAGTACCTCTGTAATTATATCATGCAGAAATCTAAAAGGGGGCTTGCTTAATAGTTTCTCTGTTAACGGAGGCTTCTTGATGATTTTTCCAAGAGTTTCTTGAGTTCGCTTTGCCACAGAAGCGTCCATGGTGGAGCTCCGAGTTGGTTCCTTTGAGCTCCTGGTCCAGATTATTGAGATTTATAAAAATCTCTTAGGTATTCAAACTAAACAAAGCCGTTTTCCGCCTTACTTTCGCCATGTTTGTTATAAGTCCATTTTGATTTTCAGAATGTTACTAGCACAGACCATAATAGTCTCAATGCACCGAGCATGCTCAGTGAGGCTGGCTCTACGAAGAGCGGCAATTTTTGACTTTCTCAAGTTTCACGCCAAATTGCACCATATATTGTCTGAGTAAAAATCCAGATGCAAAAATACATTCATTAAAAAAACTTTCCAATAATGCAAAAATAAAAGATATTCTTATTCTATGATAAACTATTACCACGTACACCCATGGCCAAATTGATGTATCAGTATTACTATGCAGAAAAGATGTTTTTAAGATCTAAAATCTGGAGCTTTTACAATTAGGCATTGAAGTACCCTACCCTACGGCCTACCCCTCTTCCCAAGAAAAAATGATAACCCACCTCCTCGTCAAATCAACGTTCATACCCACAAATCGACTTACATACATGCCAACCCCAAAAATTTGAAAAGCGGGAGACATTTTTATGAGTCGACTTATAATTAAGTTGTTCTAGTTGACTGACAAATATCGGTTCCCGCAATTGTTTCAGTTTGACAGAGCAGTGGGTTCTTTAACAATCTAAAAACAGTCTGTTCTATCTTTGTATTCCAAGGATGAGATATTAATAACCCTTTCTAGTTTTCTGATACTATGAGTCTCGACTAGTGTTGTAAGTCCTCAAGTATTAAATATTTCCAGTAGACGTAAAAAGCGGGAGAATTAAGTACCAAAGCGGGAGAGTGGAAGACCAGGCAAAAAAGCGTAAGTCTCCCGCCAAAAGCGGGAGAGTTGGCATCTATGGACTTAAAGCTTCGAGGGAACCGGCTAGTTTATGTCCTTGGTTTAACTGGTTAACGCAGACCTACGCGGTAGCAAGCTCTACTGCCTGCGGGTAAGAGTTAGATGACAAAGCTTGGTCGCAGTTGCACAGTGAACACTTCGACAAAGCAAAAATTTGAACTTATTGAACTTGCAAGCGCCAAACTTTGTTTATGCGTTACAGTTCGCACTCGCTATAAAACTGAAATATTTAAAATATATATATAGAATATTTTTCGAAAAATAGTAACTGAATACTAGGAAGTTTAGCACTGCTTAGACTTATGGAACGACAGAACAGATTCACACATAATTAAAGTGAAAATAACTCTTGTTTTGAGTCAGTGAAAAAACCACTGACTCAGGTGGGATTTGAACCCACGACCTTCGAGTTAGTAAATAGCCGCTCTACCAGCTGGGCTAATGAGTTAACTGGGAGGAGTGTGTGAGTTACAAATCTTATCTGAGTGAATACAGAATATTTCTGCGATTAAACACACACAGTCATCAGTTTTAATGACACAATGAGAATAAGCGTTTGTTTAATCGCAAAAATATTCTGTATGCACGCAGATAAGCTTTGTAACTCATGACACACCCCTCCTAGTTGACTCATTAATTCAGCTGGTAGAGCGGCGGTCTAGTAACCCAAAGGTTACTTTACTTATGTGTGTAATTCCTTAAGGATGATTGAAACAGAACAGATTGTTTCAAAGAACCATGGTCACGCAACATTTACGTTTCAGCCGGGTTAGTAAGGTAAAAGCTAAATCCTTTTACGAATGGGGCCGGATCTTATCTCCTTGTTCCGTAGTGTTACGTAATGTTGGCGGATGAGAGTCTTTGACTTCCTCTGGACGGGACACTAATATATCGCAGGTTAGCTCCCAGCAGACGCTGGTACTCATTTACCTAGCCCGGAAAGCCGAGATGACTAAAGCGGAAAAGAAGGTCACACAAATATTCGAATCTCGGTGAAGTGCCGGGATTAAACTTGGAACCTTGTGGTTAGATAGCAGAGATCTTATCAACTGCGCCAACCACGTCCGCCCAATTTACGTTTGCATTTTCTTTTAACTCTTCAAAATGCGAAATTTCTAGCATTTTTTTCTTTTTACATCATTCATCAAAATATATATAAATATATAAGAAAAGTTGACAAACAACTATGATTGCGGAAATAGATTTTGCGAAGTATATTTCCATCGGCCACACCGATCTTCATCAGGTTTATATAAGGATATTTTTACACAAACATGGTTTAAATACGAACAAGGAAACATGATAATTTTATGTATTTTATGTCAAGCTTATCACAAATTCAAAAATTAAAGCGGATGAAAAAATGTAATAACCAAATACAAACACTAAAACTTATAAAAGGGGATGAGTGGACAACCACGAAACAGGCTTGTAGGTATATAGCTGATTGAATTAACCTTCACCATGTACTTCGCTCTACTTATATGTATTGAGCACTGTTTCACGGATATCAACCTCACATTTTATATATAAAGCATAAAAAAACAGGAAGAAAAGAGTTATAGAAAAAAAAGTGATTACAAGACATCTCTTATATGTTAAGTTCATAAGTCAAGACTATTAGCTTTGAGAATGGGATGTGCTTCGCGGGTCTTGCGGACCGAGCTTCTGTTACTAGAAATTTTTTCAATAGGTATTAATTGAATGTCAGTAGAAGAGTGATTAAGGGTAAGTAAAAAGTATTTAGCAGCTAGCGGTCGTGAGAGAAGATTTTACTATTAGGGTTATCTACTGTGCTTTGATGTTCATTAATGCGGTTTTTGAGTGAGCGTTTAGTTTCGCAAATATATTGCAGGTTACAACGGTTAAATAAATCATATAAATTAGGTTATTAGTATTACATTCAAAATGTGACTTAATAGAACGTATCTGTGTAAAAATATCTTTATAACCTGATGAAGATCGGTGTGGCTGATCAAAATATAGTTCGCAAAATCTATTTTTGCAATCGTTGTTTGTCAACTTTTCGTATATATATATTCTATAACTTTATTTGGTTGACTTGGTCCGGTCTGGATCAAACAATACAGAGTCAGAGGGTTGTACACAGGTTTTGCCACTACATTTTCATTCATGTCGCGTGATGTAAACGACCCTAATGTGGCCCCGGTAAAACTCACGCGAAGCGATACTCTTTTAGATTTAAAAACATATTAAAAAGCTATCTACTCATAGAGATAGGATTAAATATCTTGGTAGGAAATTATTATCCTCCAGATTTCTAAGTTTACTAATTTGCTGAGGTCAGGTAAAATGTCACTTAGAGACAGTATGTGAAGTGATGATCCTATCAGGGGCGGATTCAGGATTTTTTGACTGAAATGGTTTGCATTTGGCTAACAAACTTTTCAAAAGTCAAGAATCAGCTAACAAGCTGCTATATCTAAAAGGTCTTCACTTTTTAACTCACCAAGTGAAAATTTAAGAAGTAAACATCTAAATTAAATGCACGAAAACTTCGCTTTATTTACAAATGATTATTTTTAATACGTTTCTATGTGCGAAAAACAAAAGGAAATTCAAATTTATTGTCAGATTGTAACGCCATGTCCAGCAAGCGATCTACACTCAGAAACTGCAGCGTAGACGTTTATAAAACTCAATCGGTCATTGATACCACTGCCTGTACGCAGAGAACTGGTGCACGGAATGCTCACGTACCTCTCCCCCCCCCCCAACGGACGTACAGGTTTAAAGAGGCAACTCAGTTATAAAGTAATGAATATAAAATAAAGTTTTATTACAATGGCAAATGATCATCAAAATATATTTAGAAGCACTTTCATTTATCTGTAAAACTACCTTAAAATTAAATTAGAATACATTAATAATAAATTAGAGTACAATCTAATTTGCCAGTTCGGAAAAAATTTTTGTTCGTATCCCCACCACAGCAAAATTCCTGTGTACATGTGTTACTGTGATACCTTCCGAACTGATTCTTTCCTTTAAGATAAACATTAAAAACAATGAAGAGAATAAAAGAATGAAAATAAAGAATAGTTAACACAAAAAACTATTCAACAACCATTCAAAGATTATCGCTCTGTTCACCCTCCTCTGTTAGCAAGCGCATAACACGTTAGAAATGGTTTAACCTAGCTACTTGTACTAAAACAATACTTTTGGTGCTAAGCGGAAGCCCAAAAACTAATTGACTCTAACACTGATATATTTTTTATACACCAAAGATCTTTTCACAAAGGGTAACTCACTAGTACTAGTTGAGTCATTTCCTGTTTTGTTACTGAATCAAAATCGTTTACTGTAATTGTAATTTTGTAAATCCTCTGAAGAAAGTTGCAGCAAAAACGGTGTGTTGCTCACTTCCGAATTACTCATACTGGCTCACTAACAAATTAATTTCAACATAGTTTTATGCGTTTTATTTTTGCCATTTTTAATTTTTAGATCATTATCTTCTATAAATGCAAACAGAAAATTTATATTCAAGCTAAACCATTTTCCAATCCTAATGGCTTAAATGCGGCAAGCGGAAAATAAATTTTTTTTTGAGACCACTTTTGGAAAGAATTGGTAAAGCTCTTGGTAAACAATCGGTAAGAATTTCGAAAGTGGTCCCAAAAAATTTATTTCTCATGCGACAAGCGGTACCGCTGTACCATTTATTCAATTGGGTCTTCAAATTCAAATTAGCTGCTTAGTACGTTTGCGGGATTAATTAATGATTAGTCCTCGAGGACCAATAGATTACGAGTCAATAGCCGAGAGGTCGGTAACTGTTTCAGTATAAACCTAGTTATCGGTCAAAAAAGATGCCCAAATTAAGTTATCGGTGAAGTCCAAATCGGGGCTCATTCCTGTTTTGATCCAGTATCTTTTCTCTAATAGTAGGCCGATCACAAATAGAGTAGTGGCATTTTGATAGTAACACGAGGCTAACAAACCGGGTGAAATGATCTAGCCTGGCTACAAAATGTTGCAAACGAATATATTCCACCTGTATTTTAATTTGCCGCTACTCCTACAAAGTATCCGCTAATAAAAACCTCTAGATATGGCGTATGCCAGCTATATTTCTTAATTAGTACTAATTTTAAGTGCTCTAACACACAGCCTTTTCCCTTGGAACACCTGAAAGAGGAGGGTTAAGGTTAAGGTTAGGATTGTCTGTCAGAATATGAAAATTTGTGCCGGAACAATTAGCCGTATCCCAATACTGCTAACAACCATAAGCCAAGATGGCAAAGACAGAAAACAAAGTGTGACACCACAACGCGGAAAAAGAAAAATTAAAACAAAAGAAGGAATCAAAAATAGAGATAGTTTTCCGACAAGATATGAACTACGATTTGAGATCTAATATTACTTTTTTGGTATTTAGCTCGCCGCGACTGTCAAAGAAATTAGACAGCTTAGGCACCCTGTGATTATTAGCTACATCAATCATACTCTTACACAAGCCCAGGGTTGTCGCTAAGCGCCGGGAGAGGGCGAAATTCGCCGACTGAGATTTGACCGTCCATCACACGGGAAAGGGCAACAAACCGTTTTTTTAGCCGTTTTTAACCGGCTCAAATGAAACACCAACCGCCAAACAATTTTCTTAACGACAACCCTGTAAGTCCACGACAAACCACTACCACTGTGGCTACAAAAACAATGAATCTTCAAACGTTGTGCAAAACATGCAATATATTTCAAAAACAGATTTTTACAAGGTTCGTCATTACATAGACGCAAAAAACGTTTGCAGATTTTGAAAAACTAAGAATAATACTTTTGAATATACTCTATCAGAAAATAAGATCATCAAGTTATTATGAAAACATTCTTTGGGTAAAAAATGACATTTAAAGGGTCACTTTTACACATTTACAGCACGCGTATATATCAAAATCTTTGTTCACGAAGGCATAAATAATTTGTATATATTAATTTTCCAAAAATAAAAAGTATTTGTAATAAAAACCCACACTAAATAGCTCATTTTCAATCATAAATATAAATAATATGACATTTTTCATTTTATGTCTAAAGAGAGCTTACATAATTCAAACGATGAGAAGACTATTCTCTTAAAATAATTTCATTCGCTTTTAATTTGTGCATTTGGCGTCTATCGCTGGCTCTTACTGTTGACTTTGTCATGAGGGAGTGATCAATATAGCTTTTTATGGGTTGTTGACGGGGATAAAGACTCGTTCTTTTCGTTCTTTATGCTCCTCTGAACAGTTGTTTTGCCTCTGTAGGAGCAATGTCCACTACAATGGAGAAAAAAATTGAACAAGCTTATCAACATGAGCAACTTAATTAAGCATTAGAGCACAACTTTCTATGACTTTATCGGCGAAATAGAGCACGCGTGATGTTGGAAGAGACACGAGAACGTTGTAAAATCACAAGGCGAAGGCAAGTGATTTTACAACGTTTCGAGTTTCTCTCCAACCATCACAAGCGGCAAATTAAGCAAGCGAAAATCATGACTTTATCGTTGTAATAAAGCACAGATTTGAACCAATCAGAGCGTGCGTTATATCGTAACTATACTATAACCTACAATAGGGTTGTGAAGCAAATGTGACAAGCTTCTTGAATGTGGAAAGCAATAGAGATAAACTCCAAAAACAAAACTACTGTTTCAAAGTGACAATAAAATAATATCTAAAGTGCAATTAGAACATATATAGATATTTTTTCGCGCGCTTTTTGTAAGACGTGAGCGTGTGTCTGTACACTCGATAAACTCAAAAAGTTGCAATTTCTTACATCCGGGAAATTATGTACTGAAAACTTATTACTTGCAAACTTTGTCTTAGCCTGCAATATAATAAAAAGCTTCAGTGACAAAATCTTTTCAAACTATCATGTGCTTGTGTTGAGCCAACAAAACATCAGAAATAGTTAAGGAGAATTCTTCACTTAATCAGCGCGCGAAAACATATTTTTTCTCCTGCACTGCGCACTAAAATCTTCTAAAAGAAATAATTCATGCCTAGCGTGTGTCTATCGTGTTATGGATGCACTTGAGAAGTTGGTAAAGCACTCGAGAAGCTTCTCTCGTGCTCTCCCATCTTCCCGCGTGCACCCATAACACGATAGAACACGATACACGATAGAAATAATTCATGCGTAGCGTGTGTCTATTGTGTTATGGATGCACTTGGGGAGTTGGTAAAGCACTCGAGAAGCTTCTCTCGTGCTCTCCCATCTTCCCGCGTGCACCCATAACACGATAGAACACGATACACGATAGAAATAATTCATGCGTAGCGTGTGTCTATTGTGTTATGGATGCACTTGGGGAGTTGGTAAAGCACTCGAGAAGCTTCTCTCGTGCTCTCCCAACTTCCCGCGTGCATCCATAACACGATAGACACACGCTAAACATGAATTATTTCTTAAATTTCAAAACCTCATTATTCACCTTTTCGTTTCATATTATCAAGTGGTGCTCCGGCCCCCGGCCTTCCCCATTGGCTGCTCAAGGTTTCCACGTGCTGTTAAAGAGCATAGTACAGTATATAAGTCATTAAGAGACGGTAGTTCTACTAAACAATTACACCTCGAGAACGAAAGGAGTGCGAGTCAATAGTCCATGAGGCCATAAGCCGAATGAACAATTCAAACTCGTGGTGAGGCCGAGAAGTTTTATTGATTATATATAATCCTCTGATGTTATAGCAGAATACCATGAATATTCAAAAAAATCTGCAGATAAAAAGGTGTTAATTCATACAAATTATTACCAGTAACTTGCCACGCAACTCCATCCAAATGGCAATGCAACGTTGCAAGTTGCGGCAAAAGGTAAAAAACCTTTTTTTTGAAATGTTGCCGTAGGCTGATGCAGCCAGTGTATAACATGTATTCCATATGGGCAACTGAATTGTCGCTATCAAGGAGAAGAACCGATTATCTATTCCTAAACATGACATTTGCATTTGGTAACGTGACAAATAGGACAAAGTGTATAAATGAAAAAAAAATCAACATTGGAGGTGTGAAACAAATTATCCTCTTTTGACATCATATATGAAACTTCGTTATCGTCAGCATTGCATTGCCAGCTGTTGAAATAATTACTTCCTATAATGCGGCTTTTTCAAAGCCCACCAAAACTACTAATAAGTTTTAATTTTTACCTTTTAATTACCAGCCCATCACTTTGGGCTGGTGTGGTTGGCACTGATTGTAGGATCTCTGCCACAAGGTCCCCAGTTCGATCCCGGCACTTTGCCGAGATTTGAATATTTATGTGACCTTCTTTTCCGCCTAAGCCAACTCAGCTTTCCATCCTACCCGGGATAGGTAAATGAGTACCAGCATATGCTGGGAATTAACCTCCGATGGATTAGTGTCCCGTCCAGGGAGAGTCAAAGACTCTCATCCGCTTAACACTACAGAAACCGGAGACAAGCGCCAATCCCATGGGCCACTATGCTCGTAAAAAGATTTAGCTTAGCCCCTCATTTTAGAAGAATAACGAGGGTGGGGGAGGTCATGTGCTATCTCGTCAAGAATCCTTTAACTTTCCTTAACAAAACAACCTCATTCGAATTATTGTTATAGTCTAAACTTCTATTACGGTATTTGACCGACAAAAGAGTTGGCGAAATGCAGAAAATTATTTTATTTAAACACAAGTAATTAAGAACATTCAAGTTTCATCTCAATGAGCAAAATTCAAATTCAAATGCTTTTTATGAGTTTGTTTACAGAAGCTAATTCCGCTGCGTGAACGCAATAATAATAATAATAATAATAATAATAATAATAATAATAATAATAATAATATTTAATACTTATATTGCGCATTTTTCATATGGATATGATCAAATGCACAACACAAATATACAGTTCTCAACAGTTGAGGGTCTTGGATACTCCGCAACAGCGGCTCAAAGTTATTAATAAAAGTAAATGTCCTCGTGTACGAGTGATGAAAAGAGACCACAACACTGCGATCACTACCCTGCTCTTTTTGACAAATGTGTGGGTTCTTATAAGTTCCTCAATAGAGAGTCGAGAGAATAGACCTATATAACTTCCTTATCTTACTAGAAACATTTCACTGACCTTTCTTTCGTCCATCAGACTTTTTTCTTTATCTCTCATCTTTCTCTCCATCCGCTCCCGGGCTTGTTGCTCCAAATCCTTATAATAGCCATGGCTATTTTCGTTCTTCATCCGGCTAATATTCAATTTCTACGAAAATCCGAAAAAAGTGTTTGTTAAATTGCAAAGAGAAATGCTTTTGTCAAACACTTTACACTCTGTGCATTTTATTGTATCTAATCGAACCTCCACTATATTATATAGCTGATAATAGGTGTAGGTCAATGTATTATAATTTTTCGTACACTCAAGCTCATCATTATGGCGGTATGCAGAATTTTAACAATTTTTTATTTTAATATTATCTATGTAACAGACATTGCATCTGCCTTAGACTAGCATTCATAGCCATTTGTATTTGATGACATGTCTACAAGATTTTCTGTAAAATTTGCTAATTTTTCAATAAACAGCACTAAACAACAAGAGTTACATATTTTGTAGATAAAACAAACAACATAAAAACTGCGCTCTGTAGCGTAACTTTGTACATCAAGTTGTGAGTAAACTAATTCGTCATGAATGCAGTAAAACGTTGATAATTGAATATGCTGTTTTTATTCAAACTAGAGATGATGAATTGTTTAAGTGTTGTAGCTGCTACTCGATGCACTTCTGTACTATTTTTGAAATGGAGAATCCGCAAGCAGCGGCATGGAATAACATACAAAGTGCTGCAACTATCTCTCTTTTTGAGACCGGGGTCAAAACAATTGATCTAAGTAAAAACACAAACATGTTTCGCCACTTCTAGTGTCATCTTCAGTGTTACAAATGAAATGAAAATTACATAATATAAGTACTAAAAAGAATTATAAAATATTTAAGATAGTAGAGTGGTTTCTATTGGCCGAGAGGTGTGTTTTCATAGGCCAATGAAGCATAAAAATGACGTATTAGCT
>JAOBRB020219363.1:0-12012 GCA_027575285.2 Zoanthus pulchellus
GGAGCTAACCTGCGATGGATTAGTGTCCCGTCCAGGGGGAGTCAAAAACTCTCATCCGCTTAACACTACAGAAACCGAGATAAGCGCCGGTCCATTGCCCACTAGACTCGTATAAGGATTTAGCTAGCTTTAACTAGATCGTGTTCTGGGGCCGGGTGCCTACACAGCAGCATAACTCCTTTGGCTCAACCAAGTTGAGCTGCGTCTTTGGCAATTCAACCTCTGGTGAAAAAAAGCATCTAACAAGCCACCTGCTCATATATAGCAAACAGAGGTCTAAATGATCTTTCTTCTCCCTAAAATTGACACCAGTTTAGGGACAATGCCCGAATACTTAAAATACAAAACTGTTGTATGACAACAAAAACTGGTTTTGAATATATCTGATCCATGCTAATTTAAGAGCTTTTAATACAGAGTCCGACCCTGGATTTGTGTGTGTATGTTTTTATATATATGTTTGTTATGTAGCTCTTTAGGACTGGAGGTGGCTTTTTATCAAGTTTTTTAAACTTTGTTCCTTTCTGTCTACTTTGCAGGCTATGGGCTGGACCGAGGGTTCAGGACTTGGCAAGTCAGGGCAAGGCATTGTGGATCCTATTCAGGTAAACATGTTTTGTACGTTTGCATTGTTTTCTGATCTTTTCTGATCTTCCGTTTGAAGGCGATGTGCTGTTAGAGGCTCCGTGCATCCTCTTTCTTCATGCATTACTACAGTTACTGTCCTGAGTGAATCTCCAAGCTTGTTGTTTTAAGTAAAGGTTAACGCAGTCAGTGATCGAGTATATTATCGGAATTTTACATGCTCAAGTTCAACCGCACGGGTCCCAATGAGAGTGTAAACATTTTTATTATTCAGTTTAAATACACTGCATGATGAAACAGTCAGCATTGAAACTCTATAATAATACAAAAATAGTAAACAAGATAAAAATTAATGCTGATTTTAAAACAATATTAAATGAGTACAGAATGATCTTAACAAGGTTAAGAATCTAGTAGTAGTACTTAGTATTTTTATTCACGTAAACGCAAATGAGCAAAGGCTCCTTTCAACGTTTACGTGCGAAAAATGAACTATGCATTATTAAAATTTGTTGGTCTCTCCTAATTATTTTTTAGTGAGTATATTGACCTGTTTGTTTTAGTTTTGTCTACTTTAAAATATTTTTAGTATTTCAAGTTGTATTTCATTGGGTCATATGTAAGAAATCGTTATGTAATGCTAAATATGCTTCTCAAGAAACGAAGGGAACTGTGTAGTATTGTACTTATTGTTTGGTGTTAAATTGTATTGTCTTCTGCATTATATTTTTTATTGTGTTCTTTTTTATTGTATTTTTCAAACCAAATTCATTATACATAAATATTAGATATATGACTACCAGTGGTAAAAATGAAGACTTCATCTGCTATAAAAGTGCTCGATGGTAAGACCAGAGCGGTCTATAAAGATGAGTTTCTGGAGTCGGACTAGTTCAAAAATATTTAATTGCTACTCAGAGTTTCATGCATACTAACGAAGCAATCATCAGGCAACTGAAAAATGACAACTGTTGCCTGATGATTGCTTCGTTATTAAGCATGAAACTCTGAGTAGCAATTAAATGTTTTTTAACTAGTCCGACTCCAGAAACTCATCTTTATAAATATTAGATATATGTATATAGTATACAGTTGGACGAGAAAGATAAAAAAATAAATAAAAGGAAAGAATTCAATAGAAAATTTATGCTAATGCAGTTCAATTTCTTAATAAGTGTTAAATATTATCTAGGTACTTATTAGTCAGTATGGAATTGCCCGGATAATCCTCCATTTTTACTGTTTTTACATTATTTTATTTTATTTTACTCTTTGATTCTTAATTCAGGCCAAGATGCGCATGCAGAATGCTGGTTTAGGAGCTCGTGGGAGTAGCTATGGAGCCGTGTCTGGTGATTCGGAGAGAGACAAGCTTAAGAAACTGGTAAGAGCGTAGACCACTCATTGAAAAAGAGTTTAACACTTTTCCTTATTTCATTCTATGTTTTGCTTTTTTTTCAATTTGTGTTGCTAGAAGTAAGAACAGCATTAAAAACAATTTGAGGCTGAAATCACTTATGATTGAGAACAATGAACCTCTTAAAAGATTACTGGTTCTTAGAGATAAACGTACATCTATTGGCGACCCATATTTAGATTGATTTTTTTTTTTGCTTTATTTCCACATGCAGTATGCAGTTGTTTCCTTTAATTCATAGTTTGTATAACAATGGGTCCTTCGAGGGACCTGTTTCCTGTTAGAAGAATAACAAATTATTTGTTTCTTTACAGGCGCAGTCTCGATATTTGGATGACTGAAAGGTTGACACAACCAGCCGTCGGAAACACTCAAGTTACGCTGTTTGTTTTCAGTTTCTTCCGATTTAGGTAGAGTACGAGACAGGCGTTGGTGTCCCACTTGACTTGTCCATGAACCAGTTAGATTCCATGCCATCCGAGACGGCTACTACATAAAAATAATGTACAATAATACTGGACGAAGATTGATCGCATTGTGAACTGAAAATGCAAATATCCAAACTCTGTTGTATTGTTGGGTTTCCAAGCTTACTGTACAAAAGAAATAAAATTATATTTATGTTCAAAGAGACTCATCACATTTCATGTAAATTAATGTACAAGCGTAGATCAGGAGTAATTCCTTTGAATATTTTTTATAGATCTTATTCTTTGTAAGTGACGGCGGTTGAATATTCTTTTTCTTCATTGGAATTACAAGCCTCGTTTTAAGTAACACATTTTTTAAAGTTTAATTCAAGAACGAGGTTAGTATAGGGCTAATTTGTATGAAGACAACAGAATATTAAAATCACCGCTATAAAGTCTTAAGAGAACCGGCTATTTTTCAGGGGGAAAAAATGACTGCCTTTACTTTGATAGGAGCAAGTGTGATTTGTCTTTTAGTGGGAATTTCATCCAGTTTTCCTAAATTCCGATAGTATATAAGTTTATTTAGAACAAAAGTTTATTGCTTGATGGTTTCCTATCCCTATTAATGAAATGCTATGTTCCGTAGAAAAAATAACTATTTTCAACTACATCAAAGATGATGCATTTACTGCCTTCATTTGTTCTTTCTTCATGACATTTTATGCATGATCCCAAAGACAAAAATGTTATCTGAATACTGTCAGTCAAAGACCATCAAGACGCCAGCGTGGCATTGAGAGATATTCCATTTTGTCAAAAAAAGCAAATTTTCTCATCAAATTTGTCACCTAATGCAAATACTTATAATAATGCAAAGTCTCGATTAAATTTGCAAAGTGAATATATTTTAAGCTAAATATTTTTCCGGAATTTTAGAAACAAGATACGTTTCCCTGTTAAATATTCTTATTCATCAAGGTCACTCTAATGACTTAGCACCAGTTTTTGCTACTTTTAGTGACATTTTTGAGAATATCTCCGTCATTATTTTGAAATGTGAAAAAAACGACAATCACTTTACAGACTTGAGTATAAAGGAAGGCTCTTAAATATTTTCAGATTTTTTGGGAGGAGATAGGTTTTGTAAGTGTAGTTAATTTAAGAAAAGTTTGAGTTAAAAATGAGGTTTAGAAATTAATTGTGGAGTTTATATTGATAGAAAACCGTAATTTTTGCACATATGGTATGTAGATAATTAACAATTAGACCTCGACGACGAATGGAATACGAGTAATAGTCCATGAGGCCGTAGGCCGAATGGACTATTCAAAGTCGTAGTCCATGAGGCCGAGAGGTCTAATTGTTTTAGTATCACCTAACTAGTTGGACAGAAAAAGCGATAACCGGCAACAACAACAAAAATTACTATGATTAGCTACGCTTTGGACGAGAGCCTGTATAAAGTTTGTTGGGAGACTAGAACTAGAGAATAAAAAGCCTGTTATATGCAAATGTTGCAGTTGGTCCGGCTGTCAGTATTGATCTGTTTATAGAATACATGCAGTCGAATATCATTCATTGTTAGGTCTACCAGCCACATTTACAACGCTTGTGGCCTAAAAGATCGAATTTAGACTATCAAAGAATATAATAATGATTTTTCTTCCAAAATTTGGTGTACTTGCTTTGACAGTGTTCCTTGGGCTAACAACGAACCCCGTTGACAGCAAAGCTTGCTCGACTGTGAGTGATAATCAATTTCTTTCGTTTGAGTTTAACGTCAACTGACTGAGGAATACGTGAATTGTATTATTGTAAAAACTCATACACTATTTTTTTTATTATTTTAGAGCGAAATAACGTACGTATTTACAGAATGTGATTCAGCAGAAGGCCGCTGGCGTGTTGCAGTTCCGAAGAAAGTTGGCTCGTGCGAAGCAAGTTCAACTCCAGTTAGACAAAAAGACTGCAGTAAGTGATGTCTTTAGATAACTCATTGATTATCTTCTTAAAACAAAGAGCAAATGTTTCGTTATGTTTTTAGCATAAAGTTTGGCTTATATGCTCTAATAAGTTTATTTCAGAGTTCCTGCATGGGCGTCTTTGGTTCACTGACTTTCTTTAATACATTATTTTGTTCGAATTTGCCTTTGTTTTTCTTGCCATATCGCCATATCTTCTCTTCGAACAGTTCATATTTAGTTAAAGGTGACAACTTTGAATGTAACCATTCACGATACGAATGATATCACCAACATCATTGTCAAAATGACAAAATTTAAAAGCGCCTTACTCATCCATGCGACACGTATGGTATTGAAATTTCATTCCTATTATATCCTTTCGGTTTTTCTCCTCTAGATACTGAATTGCACATGCTTGTTAACGTTGATTTTCTTTCGTTATGACATAGGTGGCAATGTTTATTGACACTGTTTTAGTGCAATATTTAAAGTTTAAGGAAGTGCCACTGTCTAACTCGCCTTTCTTTATCTTTGCAAGGAGAGAGATATGTATTGTCTTATATTATAAACTGCCGCGCTAAATTAATTTATGCAGGAAACTCGTAGCTTTTCTTGAATAGATGATTTGACCGTTTCTGCATTTTCCATTACGAATATTGGTTAAAGTAGGAAAATATATACGTTCTTGATTTTCTGACCACTGATGAATGCGACAATGTTTACTGATGGGGTTGTAATTTTGAAAATCGTATCTCGTGTTACACGTAGAAAATTTGATTTTCTTTCTGATTCACATTTTAGTACCGAGCACAGTTAAGATATAACAGCATCTATAAATCCTAAATGTGTGGTTAGGTGTTTTGTTAAAGAGTTTTTTGTTAAAACTGTTTTTATCTTTTCTGATTTCTTAAATTCTATATTAAATAAAAATTTATCAAAGACTGATGCAGATACACGGCACCATACTTTTCTGAAAAATAGAAAACAAAATTTGATGCAGTCAGAATTTGCTAAATAGTCATTTTGCAATGAATTTTATTCACATTGTTCAAAAACACTGACACTAACACAGACATAAATTGATAGATTCTTGACAAAAGTCTTGCTGATATGTTTTCTGTGACAAATGTAAGAAAATTAGATATATGCTGCTTTTTATTTTTTCTGAATAAAATTTATTACGGCAGACAGCTGTTTTCAAAAAATTGAAAATGACCTTTACTGCAGTAATATTTAATTTTAAAAGTCTCTAAACTACTAACCGACTGTTTTCAAACATCTTATAAAATATTATTCAAAGTAATATGATTAAAAAACTCAATTTTATTTATAAATTTAACATTTATTGAAATAATTACATACATTGTAATCAGTTGTGGTTAAAAGCATAAATAAGGTATATTTTCTGTGTTTGCTTTTAACTTAATTTTGATAATATATTCATGTCAAATGTTTATTAGTAATAATTTTTACAGCCATTATTGAATTTGCTTTCTAAGCAGTTTTTGGATTACTAATAATCAATTTTATTATTAAAATATTCAAATTCTAAAAAAGTCTGCTATTAAAGAGATATTAAGACACCTGGTCATAAATATTGAATAACAATATTAGATTATTCATGTACCACTAGTAACTCAAAATCTTGTCTGTTTTAAATTGTTAATTTAACTGACAGAGGTACAAAAGTTAGAAAATATTGTTGGTTAATCAAAATGGAATATATCTGACCATCAATTGTATGATAGCATTAGGCCCTTTATAAAATCAATGATTCAGGAGCTCTTAAGTCTCACATTTAGGGTGTAAGTCTCATTTATTTCAATGTGATCTTGTACCTTGGGCACTTTCTTGGTATTTTAAGAGGTGGCCGCAAAATTTTAAATAATTTTTTCATTGTTTCTTTGGCCATTATTGGAGTTTTTATAAAATTAATTAAGTTAAAAAAAATTATCTCTAACTGAAACTGAGACGATCGACGTTTCGGCAGTATCACACGGCCTTCTTCAGGATTCTGAAGAATCGATTTAGGTGATGTCAAGGTTCTTGACAAGGAGGGAAATTGGTCAAGGCGAGGAATTAAAGGGGCTGTTTGGGAAAGAATCGAGAGCCCTTCACTAAACAAGAAAGGAGGGTTACGGTTTATGCTGTCGCACACGTGGGACTGTGCACTACTGGACGTCCTGGGTCAGCTATCACGTGATACGTATGTGTCACAAGCTGACTCGGCAGAATCCTGAAGAACGCTGTGTGATACGGCCGAAACGTCGATCGTCTCAATTTCAGTTAGAGATTTTTTTTTTACTTTTATGAGTCAACTGGATGAATGAAAATATTCATTATCACGTTTTTATAAAATTATTTCATTTAAGTTTTACAACTGCTTTTAAGTGACAGAAAGTTTTTTAAAATTAATGGCTGAATTTAATTAGGTACTAACAAAAAGAATTATATATTGATCTGATCAAACTTAAATTTTATAAAATGTTGTATTCATGCATGGGGACCTGTATAGCTAATGGAGATGTTGGGATTGAAGGAAACAGTGGTTCATATGGCAAAGATGAGAAGAGACTTGACTTGTCACCTACTTTTTCATTTTGGGGTACTTAAAGCTCAACCCAGACCTGCTTCTTAACTGATCCACTTATTAGTAAAAAATAGAAGACTTCCTCCTTGTCTTTGTCAATTTTGTTTCATAAGTATAATTACCACTATTTAAGATCAAACATACTTATTGTAGATTGAATACCTCTCAACCAATACTGACAGTATACTTTTTAATCCTCCTATTGGCACAGTTATATAATGACTGGTGATAATACATAAGGCTTCCTGTGACATAAAACTGCAAGACAAATATATCTCACAAGTTGTACTTTCAGCTCCTGAACTCATAAAAATGTCTCCCATTTTTTTTAAATGTTTGGGGTTGGTATAAATTTATATCAAATCTGTATTGATACAAATGATTTGATAAATATATATAAAATGAAATATAATAATCATGTAATTTATTACCTTTTTATAACATATAGATTTAATACAAATAATTATACATTTTTTGAACATTTCTAGCCTTCACCTGTGATCCTGGGAAGTATGTTGACATCAACAGTGATAAACTGGAATGTAAAGAATGTCCAGCTGGTACCTACAGTGTGGGGGGTGGTGTTCGGTTCACTAAATGGGATTCACTCCCCCCTGGATTTGAGAGTCGCTCACTTAAAGTGGAATACACAGATCTTGGTTATGATGGGGAATTTTCAAAAGAAAAAGTCAACAATTGTTCAGGGTATGTCAGATGACAAATATTTATAGTTTTCAAGCATAAAGGCTTAACACAAATAAATAAATCAAGATCACTCAGTGTTGCCACTCTTTGGGAAAAAAATCAATGAAATGCCCACACTGGGACTTGAACTAGCTAGATCTAAGTGTCTCCTGGACTCTAGTCAAGTTTCATTACACCCCCAGGACTCACCATGCTGACATGATATATTTAACAAATATTTGTTCTGTTGTAATGCACGCAGGAAGCGGATAGAGCACTAAAGAAGTGTAGGGGAAACACGAGACCTAGTTTTATGATTAAGAAATCGATTAATTTCCTCAAATTCACGCAATTTTCAAAACAAACTTTTTTTAAGCAAATTGAAAGTGAACAGAGGTGGCGTAAGCAGCGTACATCTGTACTCCCATAGGTACACCGTACATCTGAACTCTGATAAAGAGTACGCTGCTTCAGCCAGTCAGGGCGCGCGAAATATAAAATGTTAATTATAAAACAAATTAAGAAGTAGAGGGTTATCTGCAGGTCATTCCAGGGGCCCATGGCGAAGGTAAATATTGAAGTTTTTGTTTGTCATAAACCAGGAACCTAATGCTGATGTTGATGATTCATTTTTCAATTAAGAGAAAGAACTGCAGTATTGACCAATTAAATGTGAGAAAAAAGTAGGAGTGTCAATGGTTCACCAAATTCTAGTCAATGTTAGTTCTGCTTATGAAATTTTTGTACCTATTTTTATCTCATTAGGAATAATTATGGCTGGATTCCTATTGGTGATAGTATTTCTTCATCTGGTGATCAGTGCACCGCGGAGCTCTCCTATGCAGTCACAGTAAGTGATGCTATGAATCTAAAAAAAACAGGGAACTGAGGGAATACAGCTCCCCTGGCCTTCAATGGAAAAACTTTTTATTTACCAAATAATAACAGAGATTTCCCCAGAGCATAGTTAGCACAGTATAGTAGAGGCTCATTAAATATTCATAAATTTACTTCTAATTACTTCTAATTGTAAACCTGTAAATGTGCTGAATCAGGGATTCTACTTTTGGGGTGATTTGATCACATACTGATTAAGTTGTTATACACTTACGGAGGAATGATGGCCATGTTTTGAGGAAGGCATTGCATGGAGTTTGAAGTGAAGGAAAAGAGGAAGCGAGGACGACCGAGGAAGCTCAGGTGGAGAAGAAGAGTAGGAGTGTTGGTTTGAAGAAGGAGGATGCAGTGAATCGAGCAAGATGGAGAATGGGAGTGGGATCTAGATTGCTGGTAGAGTGGGGTAAATCTGGCCACCCTCATTTACGGGGATAAAACTGGATGAAAACTGGATTGATTGATCGACATGTGTATGAGTGCTGTTTTTTAAACTAAATAAGTTTGTGAGCAATAAAATAAAGATCATAATAGCTTTTATTCAAATCTAATTTAATGTTTTTTGGACTGCTGAGCTCTGCTTTAATAACATAGCCAATCCTCCAAGGTTAGTTGTTTTGTAATTTGCCTTTTTGGCAACCGTAGTTTCTAATAAGGTCACCAAGGATATCAATTCGGTTTCCATATTTTTTGGAAAGAGTAGTTTTCATTTTTAATCTTGTGAGTCATAAGTCTGGAATTGATCTAAATTAAAACAAGGTAAAGGCAAAAAGAAGTGGTTGGCAAATTGGCAACCATACCAATAGTTTTGGCCAACCATTATATTTAATCTACTTGCCATAGTGACCAAATACAAAACGGTCGCATAGCTGTACTAATAGTATTAATAATTCTATCTAGTATATTCATAACATCAGGGAAGCTACTAACGCTAATTACTGTATATGATGGAGAGAAATACAATTAATTTTGTTTCCTATTAATCCTTACAGTTAAAAAGGGATGGCTACGTCAAGTTTGTTTACCACTTTTCAGATAACTTGTACACAGTCTTTCGTGTTTATGTAAGTATCATTTGGTTGCCAGTTTATCATGCAATTTCTCGTGTACTGTGCTGCAGTGACCGTTAATTCATTACAGATACTTACAGCAAGAGATCTAATGTATCCTTCTTAATTCAAAGACCTTCCACTGCTACTGTAGGAAGCTTACATTTCAATGTTTTACCTTTAATAATTGAGAGAGTTAAATCTTACTCTGAGCCTAGTGACTCTAAGAAATAGTATTGGATGCGACTCTTGACTTTCTCTAAATGAGATACTATTCTTTAATCTATTTTAGATTAACTCTTAGAAGACAATGTTAATCTATTTAACTCTGATTCAGCTTTTGCAGAAAACGAGGTCACACAATTTGTTATAATATTTTTTCTTTTCTCGGCTTGCATTTGGTTGGGGATTGATCCCAAGAACATATGATGTGGGCAGAAAGCATAGACCTGTTTGTTGTACTAACTAACAAGCTTTTCTTCATTAAATCATCTACGATATAGTTAGATCTGCGTACCCATTTAAAATTTATTTTTTCACGATGCTTATAAGGCCAGCATTTTACACAACTAAGAACTGTCTTCAGTTAAGATTTTAAGTTTTATACATAATTTGTTTTTCTTTTCAGTATTGAATTATAAAGGTTTCTGTAGAAAATACTATTTTTGAGAACTTAATTGCTATTCAATTTATTTAAAACATTGATTATTTTTATAATTTAGAAGCATGGTATTCCATAAAAGACAAAAACTCCGGTAACGATTACATAAAAATTTCGGACATTTATAGACCTCTTATAGAACAATAGCATTTGTTTCAGTGTCATTACTTTCAGCGAATGAGTACATTTTAATGTTTTAACTTTTCATAGAACAATAGCCATTGTTTTTATTATCCGTACTTTTTGGCAAGCTTTATGCATATTTTATTACAACTGAGGAGGAGCTAAGTTTTTTAGGCTCGAAACGACTTATCTCCATATTTATAAATTAGAGTCAAAGAGTTTCAACCTATTTTTATCATTATAATTTATACTATGCCTGGTTGCAACTTTACAATCTATACTTATTTAAAACAGTGTGACTCATTTTAAAATATGACCAATATCTAGATGATATTGTAATACATTCACCATAATGTATTTAACTTTTAGATTCGTAATGACCAGTGTAAAATTTCCTCTCACGATAAAAGCCAAGTTTATCCGGAAGAAACAAAAGAAAGTGAATGGAAGACCTCCAAGGTTGGTAAAAAGACACTCTTTTATTTTGTTTTACGGATCAGGGGAAAAAATAAGAAAATTTCCCCACGAGCCAAATTTAATAATGGAAGTTTTTATGCCAGTTTTTGAAGAAATCGATGCTTGCTGACATCAGGTGATAATTTGAGTTCGTATAACGAGTTTGACAACACGATATTCTGCGAAAGAATGTTCTATCCAAAAACGAAAAACTTTATTGGAAACAACAATTTAGGCACATTTTGATTTTGGTCTTAAATTAAGAGAAACTAATTAATACCTTGGGAAAAAAATCTATGGTGTAGTGCTGACCCGAATGTTTGTGACGCGTGTTTCTGCCCATTTTTCGCATTTAATCTTCTTTTTGTAGGTTCTTCGTTACTTTTCATCAAAGATATTTTGAGAAATCATAGAATAAGCAAGAAATATAAAGCTAGCAAAACTTAACCATTTTTACCAAGAATTAAACAAGATAGATGCATTTAAAATCACGCAAAATCAACAGTTTCAATTGATCACCAGTATCGTGCGCGCGGCCCACAGGCACAGTACTGTGCTGCTCGAGCTGCGATCATCTGGCTAGCCAGCTGATCATGGTAAGGTTGAAAGCTGTCAGTTAATATCATAAATATGAAGTAAAAAAGCTTGCAGAAATGATGATCGCTTGCAGCTGCCAAAATGGTGTCCGGACGACTCAAGGCGCCAAAATGGCGACCTTTGACGTGTGACGTGTTTCTACTCGCAAAACGATTGCATCGGTGGCATTTTTGAGTGGCGACCGGCTATTTTTTCCCTTGCGGATAGAGAGTATTTGTATAAGTATCTGGCGTTCTTTTGTTGCGAAAGCCATAAACGTTTAGCAGATGTTCACATAATTGAAGACGTCATGCGGTTGTAGTGATCTTCACGAAGGCCTATAAATATAAGCCGCTTTTTGCCTCCTTGCTACTGCAAAGGTTTTTGTTTTATCGATGCAATGGCTTCAAGCACTTGACAAATCCTCAAGAAATATTTATAAATTAATAATTTTACTTACGATTACTTTAACACCGACTTTTGCTCCAAGTTCTTGCCTTTTGTGTTTACAAACTATTTTGCAAGTTATTTAAGCAATAAACGATACTTTCTATGGGTTTACCGGCATAATAAACCACGCGGGATGTTGGGAGAACACGA
>JAOBRB020219473.1:0-12010 GCA_027575285.2 Zoanthus pulchellus
AAGTCAAGATACCCTCCATTCTAAAAAAAAAATGCAAAAAAGTGGTAGGGCTTCAGCCCTGGCAGCCCCTCCCCCTCTGCGGCCCCTGTTAAAATGCAAAGGGTGTTACAACTAATTGTGACCTAAATATTAAGAATGCAGTGACTTTTGAATAACATCAGTCGGTAACTCTGCCTCGATGGAATGGAAAAGCCTTCCAACACCTTGTTGATGGCATCTTTTCCCAGAGGCACATTATGAACAACTGTCAGGCGCTTACCAATTTTCTGGTGGTTAGTTTATTTGGCGTATAAAATAATTATTGTGCTTTGTAGTGGGATGAGTCTTGAGTGAAAAAACTCAAACGCAGCCTAGACTCAGCAGCATCTAAAATATCAAAACATACGAACATTCGGGTATCAGACTGCTGGGAATCTTTAGACACTCCTTAGATGTTTCTAGTGAGTGTCCTGTGCATGATGATTCAAAGGACTCCACTCAATTGCCAATAACTATTCTAAATGATCTCAATGTAAGTTCCGTAACAATGATAACGAAGCAAACTTAACTCATATCTCCACGTTTTTTCAAGCACTTTTAACCAAACACCCATCATCATTTGTGTTTCGTTGTGCGCTATCTTTCACAAATAAGTACTATCTTCGCTTCAAAGATTATATTGGCATACACGTTTGCGTTGTTTTCCCAAATGTATATTTTAAGTCCATTACAATTAATAATTGTATCATTTTTTTCGGAAAATTTTTCGCGATCATTTTAAATCCATGCATACACTAAATGCTTTCAATCGATTTTTAACCCTTTTGCTAATTTTTTGAGTTTTGACTGGAGAAATAAACATTTGGGATTCTTCTATTCTAAATCACCCGAAATTCACCAGATTTCAAGTTTTTAACCACGAACAAGAACAAAAAATCGCGCTAACTCTGACATTAAGATCTAGTATCTGCAGGATCTCATTGGCCGAGTAAAGTTGTGAGGTGTGTTTGCAACCAATCATTATCGCCAAATAGTGTACGAAGCTGAGACATCCAGTGATATTTCTTCATCAGGGCGACAAAAATTTGAAAAACTCAAAATTGAAACTGGATTTATCATTAAAGAAGTGAGGGACTTTAAAATTTCAAGTATGTATAATCTTCGCAGTATGTACAGCAGTGAATGGTATCTCTTCGTCCAGGTTACACACAGGCTAAAATTCGACTCACCTGTTCCGCGAATTACCAAAGTGGGGTAAATTTTCAAACCATCGGCCCTAAAAGCTGGATTCTCGAAAAATTCCTAAAATTTCAAAACAAAAAAATGCTAAAAATATGCAGGAAGCTATTTTAACAATTATAGGTAGGTCATTTGGTGCTTAAATGGGAACTCTTTGGTATTGGAACAGCACTGGTTAACACCAACTGAGCTACAGACTGCGAGCAGTCTCTTGCTTTGGCTTCTTTACCGTAAAACGATTTATGACTGAACAGCTGAGGCGGATCAAAAATAATCAGTTCAAAAATATTGCGTCGGACTTCGAGTGAGAGACAAATGACGTTATCACTTAACAAAAGTAACCAATAGGAATTTCTAGTCATCAGCGCGACAAGGCATTTCGACTTGACTGAAACCATTGCAGTCTGTTTCTTTCCTCTACTTCCCCGCTCACAATACTTGTAATCAGTCAGTAGTTTCCAATCCATTTTTGTTTGCAGCTTCGACTGAATATGGGGAAAAGAAACAGACAGCTTGGTAGTCAAACTGTGCTATGAAGCCACTAAACTTTACTGGGTTTGTAAAAACTGGCATGTAATTTGTATAAGCACAGCTGTTTCAGTCTTTAGGAATGTATTATTATCTTCGGAATAGCTAAAAAAGGCCGAGTTTCCCTCAGAAGATAACCCATTAAGAGTGCGATTGGTTGAGCTTATTCTAGAATAAAAACTCGTAAAATTAAAACTTTGTGGGATTTGTGTGGCTGCTTTTGCTAAAAGTTCCAATCAAAACATATCTTAGTGATATATTTTTAAATTTGAAACAAATATTTCATCGCTCTAACAATCTGGAAGGAAATTAGTCAAAAACAGTGAAAGTGTGATGCTTGTGGTCCGTGAATGCACTAACGATCAGTATTCATCAAATGTATCTACATTTATGACATAGATATAAGTCTTTTACAGATAACTGTAAAATACACCCCTCGTAGATTCCATACAAAACTACATCCGGGATACGAGTGACATATTTTCCATATCCTCACTAGTGAAGATATCGTTGACGTCATTCCTTTGTTTTTCCCGTCTTTTTCCTCTAGTTTTTCTATTTTTGAAACACTCATGTCTAAGTAATAAAAAGAAAATTACAAATTGGATTGAACATATGAAGTTCATCTTCTCGAGGAAAAATATTTCATTCGTTCGCTACGCTCACTCGAGAAATATTTTTACTGTATGTTTGCGCCACCGTGTGATATCCTCTATTTATCATATAATTATCTATAAAATACTTATATTTCTCCCTTTCGAAAACTTGTTTTTTTCACTAACATGTTATTTTCACTGGTGAAAATAACACGTTACCATGGTTACACCTTGAGTGTGCTTCACGGCAGCTTTGCAATTCATTCAACATGGCTGCAAAGTATTTTATGGATAATTATATCATAAACAGAATATTACATGGTCGCTTGGAGATACGGATTCTATCTTCTCCTGATAACTTTTCAACACTCGAAGATAAAATCCGTATCTCCGCGCGCCTATGTAATATCCTCTATATACTGGATATCACATGCGTGATGGTAGAGAACTTCCATTTTTACGCCACTAAAATGGATATTCGCGGGATATTGATGTGTGGTTAGATTATCTCTACAAAGATTTTGTTTTGTTTTATTCAGAATTCTAAAGTTATGAGTTCTGAGCTTACAATGAACTGTTCAATGTCTCTCTCCAAACCAACATTGGGTAAATCAGGCATCATGTGAGCCACAACCTGTAACACAAAAGGAAATTTTAATAACACTTAACATTATAAATTATATAGGATAAGGACTGAGGTTGTTAAACCGTGGGTCTCAGAGACATATGTGTGCTTATATGTGTGTATTTATGTTTGTATGTCATATAAGATGACTCCGTCCACCTTAGAGTGGCCTATCGAGTGGTGTCCCAGTCAACAAGTCTGCTATTTCTTATCGTTTCATCACAAAATGCACAATCGTTTCACTTGGCTACTATTCTATTACAGAGCTGTACTAACCTTATAACCTGAGTCCTTGGCCAGGTGAAATGATTCACTGACAGCCCTGACGGTGTGTCCCCTGCAAACGAAAAACTTGAAAAATGAGGAAATGAGTACCGTGTTTGCTGCGAGCTAACCAACGAAAGTTAAACACTTTTATATAGATAACACCGATTTTAGAAAAAGCCTGCGAGTTAACCTGCAATGTATGCAAATTATTCTATCTAAAAGCTCAATGAAGCTGTCGTTTTAGACTTTTTATGTTCATAAGCATGTGTAGCAAAGAAGCGTTGTGTCGCTAAAGTAAACTAGTTCAATACGAGCCTTGAAGTAATTGCCAGAAAACGCTTAACTGAAGTTGATACCAAAAGAATAGTTTCATTCTACGAGAATATCATAACTCAATTAGCTATGTTTTCATGAAGTTCGTCTGTTCTCTTGTCAGTATAAAATATTACAAACCAACAACTTCAAATCGTTTTGAAAACATTTTTGTTTCCGTAAATCAATTTTGTAAAACATTTCGCCAATAGCATAGTTCTGCTCCATTTGAAATTTAAAAGGAAACATACAACATTATATATACTCCCTTTGTATCAACTAGAAGTTTGACAGGTTCAAATTCTTAAAACTTTACTGAATTGAGTTTAGGTAGTCCAATCAGTATTTTAGTCTGTATTGGTGACCTTGCATTTATATAGCAGTGAACTCCGCTATTAAGTTGGTATACTAATATAGCTTCTGGAAAATAAAGTAATTTCTACCTGTTGGTATCCCTGGCAACGTCCTCATAAACACTTTGCACACCTATTTCCAGTCTTGTACAGCCATAGCTAAGCATGGAACTGACAGAGAAATTGGATTTAGGACCCAAAACGTTCCGAGTTAACACCTAACACCAAGATACAGTAGTACGAGTTTGAGGTAAACAGTCAAAACAAATGGAGCTCTAGCTAGTGTCGTGTCACGGCTATTCCTACTCGTTTAAGGTAGAGGAATTCAATCAATAGTTTTCCTAAAACTCAACGAGCAACCAATAACTGGTTTTGCATCATTTCATCATCTGTTTGACAAGTAAAATATTAATCATTACAACCATATACAATTAGTTCTACATAAGAAGGAGAAACTTTACTCCGTGATTGTTGGCCCCAAATTATTCTTGTTTTTTTTAACATTTATTTTTTCACACATCTCCTTTTTTCTTTTGATTTCTAACAACATTGTGTCATCTTTATTTTCTTTTCAATATAACCACCTCATTATTTAAATTCCATATATTCACTCCGACTGATTTATGAAAACGCAACTTCTGGTAAGTGGATGTTTGTTGAATGTCAAACAAGTTGTTTAACCTTAACTAAAACATTAATTCTGAAGCATAGAGTATAGAGTTAAAAACTTCAATGTCTTATTCAAGAATGTAACTACCAAAACTTGGCTTTTTGGTGAATGTAAAGAAAAGCTTATGGCTATTTTGCCAAATACATGAATTTATGTGCCAGCAATGTTTAAAAACATGTCGAACGTGTCCGTTATAACGAGAGGAAAACAATGAAAAATTTAGTTTGGGACCAGGCGAAGTGTCAGTGTGTCCCTAACAGCAAGCATCCGTTATAGCGAGAGCTGTTTTCATATATTTCTTTAAGGTTTCAGCGGGGTGTCCACAAGGCGGGGCTTGCCTGTATTACATACTAACATCTTTTTCATGCAATACTTTGATATTGTCCACTAATTGGGCAACTGAAACAATTAAAAGTACCCTTCCCCGTCGAGACAACAGGCATCCCAACCTAGTTACCTAGCATTTGGCTTAATAACAATGCGGACGTTTGAATACAAGTTTTGTTATATTTGCATTCAGAGTCTAAAATATATATACGAATTATAACCCTCGAAGTTTTTCTACGCTAAAACAAACACCAAGTCCTTACTACCTTAAATGTTTCTTCAGGCAGTAGTCTGGCCTTGTCTCAATAGTGATCCCAATGCACTTAGTTTTACTTCTCTCAGAGTATCTATGCAAAATCAAATACTTATAATATAAGAAGAACAGCAAAATGAAAGAACAATGTCAACAAAAAAGAAGAATGCTATCAAAAAGAAAATGAAGGATAATTTTAAAAAACAAAAAAGAACAACAGTCACAACTCATCGACTATGAAATGCTTCTCTTGACGACTAATTCTAGTACAGTCGAACCCAGATTAGCCAAACCTAGATTAGCTGAACCTAGATTAGCCAAACCTAGATTAGCCAAACCTAGATTAGCCAAACCTAGATTAGCTGAACCTAGATTAATGTAACTGGAATGCGTTCGGAGTGTAAATCTATATAGAAAGAATTAAGAGAAAAATATCATATTTATGCCCTCGGCAGGAATCGAACCCCACATCTTCGGTTTACTAGTCCGACGTGTTTACCACTGCACCACAAGGACCAACCACGCTGGCAACGTATCCGGACAATGTTATGTAGATGGTAACTGTAGAGGTTCCCAGGGCGATATTTTTCTCTATTGGTAAGTTGAATTCTTTCTATATAGATTTACACACCGAACGCATTCCAGTTACATTTGTCAACATATAATGTACCATATATGCGTACAAAATATTACGGTGTTCAACTTATCAATAGAGAAAATATCGCCCTAGGAACCCCTACAGTTACCATCTACATAACATTGTCCGGCTACGTTGCCAGCGTGGTTGGTCCTTGTGGTGTAGTGGTTAACACGTCGAACTAGTAACCGAAGATGTGGGGTTCGATTCCCGCCGAGGGCATAAATATGATATTTTTCTCTTAATTCTTTCTATATGAACCTAGATTAGTCGAGCCTAGATTAGTCGAACCTAGATAAGCTGAACCTAGATTAGCCAAACCTAGATTAGTCGAACCTAGATTAGTAGAACCTAGATTAGTCGAACCTAGATTAGTCGAGCCTAGATTAGTAGAACCTAGATTAGTCGAACCTAGATTAGTCGAGCCTAGATTATCAGGACTATTCAATTATCCAGACTTTTATTTCAGGTCCGGCCCACTTTTTCATAAATATTAGTTAGTTTCCAACTTTACAACTCAAGCTTGCAAATAGATCGAATAAATCCTTTACAAGTCCTTTAAAACAACGAATTATCTTTGTTAGAAAGTGTGACAAGAAGTTTTGGAAGCAAACAAACATACTTGAACATTTTGAGTGCTATAAACTTCTGAACAAAAAGGGAGCATTTGTAAACACATAACGATTGTGTAAATTTCGTGATTATAATCCTTTTTTGCTATTCATTTTTCAGTTTATTCGGAGTCTTGATTATCCAGACTATTTACCAAAAGACCAAATGAGTCCGGATAATCAAGGTTTGACCGTATACTTACCTCACTGCCTCTTCCACATTATTACTACAATGTCCAGACAATGCATCGTGCAAGTTCTTGATAAAATAATCTTTATAATTCTCATCGAGGCACATAAAAGTTCCACCCATGACAATAAATTCAACCTAAACATGAGCAAAACTTTTTTTAAATACCTGTACAAAGGCTACATTACATACTTACCTTTCTTATTTTAAATTTTATGCGTTGCAAGTGTAGATTTTGAGGACGTTATTTATCAAAAATGTAAGAAAAACGTTTGGAATAATTTGCGATGTATTGTTCAAAACCTGGAATTTAGGAACTAAAATCCAAAAAGCACATAACCTCTCTCTTAAGGCATTACGAGGACTTCAAACTTTGAGAGTGAGAGCATGAGTTAAGGTATCACATCGTCAATCGTCAGAGCTTTTGACAACTTTTAAATAAGCTGCGTTTTAGTTTAAACGGCTTTGCCTCGAAACAACATTTCTAACTTTAAAAAATTGCAATTGTTTACTTGAAAATGTTGCTTTGGCAAATCTAGTCCGACGTTGGCTATGTTCTAAGACTGTTTTCTACTGAGTCATATTGTATAACAAAAATCTCATTAACCAAGTTGCTTGAACGTTTTAACAAAGCCATTGAGCAATAAGCATGATATGACAGCTTAATGAGAAAGTGTTTTGATTTGTGTAAGTTTAAACTGCAACATCAAATGAAAGTTTCGCTAATACTCTGTTTGG
Organism: Zoanthus pulchellus; assembly: GCA_027575285.2. NCBI lineage: Eukaryota > Metazoa > Cnidaria > Anthozoa > Zoantharia > Zoanthidae > Zoanthus > Zoanthus pulchellus. Next base: position 7,326 of record JAOBRB020219473.1, read on the forward strand.
CAGTGATTACAGCCAGCAAATTAGATGTTTGTGTCATATATACTCAAGCTTGCGTCCACAATCAGTTCTTACCCACCCGGCATGATATAAAGACTAAAATTAATTGTCCCGGATGTCAATTACGTCACTTAATGCTGCTTCTGCTCGATCTTACACACGTAAATATATCATGAAGCATGAAACGTTGATTGCCTTACTGAATGAAATTTGAAAGTTTTCTTTGTATTGATACACAAGAATAAAAGTCTGAATAATAAAAAATATTTAAAAGCTGCTCTTTATTTTTCTTTGATAGTGTATAACAAAACACTTATTGACCTCAGGAAAGCAGCAAGTTCTGCTCACCCTCAACGGCTATACCAGCAGTCTCCCAACCAAAAATACAAATACAATGCTTTGCTCGGGCTCAGTCAAAATAAGTGTTAAATACTACAGTATTTGCCATTTAAGGTCACCGCATTTGTGTAATGTTCAACTATTACTGCACTGACAGTCAATAAGGTGAATCTTTGCTGACATCATTGTTTACATTCTGCTTCATTAGCAAACAACTCTTTATTTACTTATTTATTTATTCTTTCTTTCTTTCTTTCTTTCTTTCTTTCTTTCTTTATATATTTATTTATTTATTTACTTACTTATTTATTTACTTACAGTATTTATTTTTTTACTTACTTACTTACTTACTTATTTATTTATTTATCTATTTTATTTTTATATAATTAACTTTTATTTAAACGCAGTACAATTCGTTCAGCTAAATATAACTATACACTATATTAATTACAAAGCTGGTTGCCAAGAATGCGATGCTGCTAGATGAAACCGTCAAGCAACCACTTAAATACTCCAAGAGACTCTGCTTTTCTTGCCTGAAGTGGAAAACTATTCGATAGAGTAATCCCACTATAACTACTAAAACTATTTTTATAATAGTTTGTGCGTGGGAAAGGCACTTTTAGTTTGTTTTTAGAGTCCATTAGGGTATACGTTGCTTCACGTTCCTGAAGTTTAGTTCTGAGATAATCTAGAGCTACAGTAGACCGTGTAATAACTTAGGTAGCTAACAAGCAAAGATAAATAATATTTGACTCTAAACCTTAGGAAAGCTTGTTGTACTAACAAAGAGATGAAAGGTTTCACCCTATTCAAGCATTTTTTAAAAATTTGGCAGTTTCAAAATACTCAAAACAGCTGGGTGACAAAAACGTTTATGGGCAATACATTCTCTGTAAAATCTCCATAAGATCACAGGAGCAGTGTCCAGCCTGTAATTCTCATATTTTCAGAAGTTGTTCATTAAACAAAACACTTTCAATATACAGTGCTTCAGTTATTGTAACCTTCTTAGTTATAGGTTCATATATGCTAATGACGAGGAACATGTAAACAAAGATCCGCCTATGTAAGTATGTGTAATAACTATTTAATATTAGAAAGTATAACACTTTATTGTGAATCTATGATAAATAGAGCGAGATACAACACCACCTACCTTATCAACACTGTGGCCCAACTGTTTTAACTGTCGAAAACAAAAAAAAAGTTGCAATGTGTTGAAATAAAAATGATTCAAGAAATTTATATATTTCAGGTTTCAGCAGGAGTTGAAAGTACAATTAAGTTTAATATTCAGAAATTTAGCTCTTATTTTTTATAACCCTAAATACAGAGTCATTTTTAAAAAGGTTAAACTACAAAGGAATCCTTGTGGTCAATGTCCAGAGCTGGTGCTTCAGTCTTCGGTTTTCAGGTGCGTGGCATCCTATACGCATAATTTTATATGCACGTGCATACTTCTATGTCAATAATAAAAGTGCCCAGAAAATCTTGAAATTTTTAGTATTTGTTTCTATTTTTAACATTTTACCTGTATGCGACAAAGATTTTGTGATGAAAATAGCAGTTTGCACAGCACAAAGAATGACGCCTTGCTCTTTGCTTATAAATGATAAATATACAAATGATGCAGAGTGCCTGCTTGAGTATCTACAACCAAAACAAGTTTTGTTTGCGCAAAGTTTGCTCAAAATAAGGGGAAGACGCTTTGTTATTTACTTTTATTCACACAACTTATTCGAAAAAGAAATGAAGAACGCCGTGTTTTTCGCTCAGTTTACCTTTGGTTTCTATATCATATGTACTTGTGCATACTTGAAAAAGTCACCACGCTACGCACCTGGTTTTCGTAGTTATTAAATGCAGATGAGAGTGTTTGACACCCCTGAACAAGAAACTAATCCACACGTTAGCTCCCAGCTGATGCTGTAATCATTTACCTATCTGGGAGGTTACAAAAGCCGGTTGCCATAGGCAGAAAAGTAGGTCACACAAAATATTCGAGTATCGACAAAGTGCTGGGATTGAACTGGGGACCTTGTGGTTGGAAAGCAGAGATCTTACCAACTGCGCCAACCAAGTCAGTAAGTCAAAAATTGTTGATTTTCTAGACATCAGAAGGAGTACTTAATTATAAGGGGCCTAAGCAAAGAAGCATTAAATATAATTTAAAATAAGAATTATCATCAAGTTATAATTTGTTATTGTTCTATTGTTTCATTTGGCTAATCATTAATGCTAGATAATAAACACTTCTTGTGAATTTATCCTTAATAATATTTGTTCTTACTTGATCAAGCCTGTGCCTTGTTTGAAGGTAAGGATTATACCGAGCCCTGATGGCCCGCATTGAAGTTGGCTGAAAAACATTGAAAACGACTTTAAACAACTAATTTTATAATGTTCAATGACATATACAATTGGTTCTTCATGTTATGTTGTAATATAAACTACAGATATTATACCCTAATATCAAATTTTAAAACTTAAACATTAACATCCCTTTGAACCAGAAAGTTCCAGTATAAACTTAGTTAGACCATTATTCAGCTCAGTTGTCAATCACCCACCATCAAAACAACATCTCTCATCAGCTAAGCTAACCCTGCTGTTAACTTTTTAGACATTTTTCTGTAAGAAGTTGGAGTAGAGAATGATATTTCTGACATTTGAAGCCAGTGAAATTGGCAGAAATAGATATTTTGCTGGCACAGACCAGAGGACTGGGTCCAGTTAATAGGTTGGGATTATGGGTAATTAGGCATATAAGTAAGAAAAAGTTAGGAATTTGAAACAGTCTAGGTTCAGCTCTCTCTGCCTATTGCTTTAGTTTTGCAGCCCTCTTAACATCCAAAGGGGAGTAGCACCTGCAGAAGGTTTGGAGAGTATGTTCCCTCACTCCCATAGGGTTTTGGGTTTTCATATCTGGTAGGTGACAAGAATTGATTTCTCAATTTGATTAGTAAATCAGTACTATTGAAAGAGTAAATATAATTTTTGTGAAACTAAGTTAATATGCACCCAATGCTTGTGGCATTTGCTGTCCTACATGCCCAAGTATCTACACAGTTGTGATGTGTCTGAGTTACAGTTAGTTATGAAGTGTCCGATTGTGTAGTGTAGTCAAAATAAGGAGAAAGCGACAGTGAGGTTGTTGGTGATGATGAAGTACTGTGGCAAGTTGAACAGGTGTTTCTGGTTGTTGTTGTGTTTCCAACATGTCAAGCAGAATAGCAAATGTGATATATCAATATTTAACAATAAACAACTTGGTTTTTCATCTAATTGCCAAAGAATGCCATCAAAAGGAGTTCTATATAATATATTCATACAACTGTAGGTAAATTAATACACAGATTTCAGAAAACTAACATTCAAGTTATACATCAGTAGACTACTGTATGATTACTATTCAATATTTTAAATTCAAATTTACTGCCAGGGAAGCAGAGCTACAGTAGTCCTTTTATACCGGAATTTCTTGTTGAATACTGTATATATGTTGTGGTTCAATTTTTTAATTGACTTAATTTCATTTCTAAACTAGCTCAATATGGTTCATTACTTTTTCAAACCAGTTTAATTTGTTTAAACTGGTTCATTTTTTCAAAACCAGTTTAAATTTTTTAAACTGGTTCATTTATTTTTCAAACCAGTTTAATTTTTCAAACTAGTTTGAAATTTTTAAAAAACTCTAACCCTAACCCTAACCCTCCATCTACTACCCCACTCACTCGATCCCCACCCACCCCCTGACCACTTTCTACTTACCTCTTCTTTTCTACTTTAATTTATTTTTTCCTCTATTTTTTTCCTCTTCTTCTCTATTTCTCTTTTTGTTCTTACCATATTATACCTCAACACTATTTTCTTTTTTACTGACTTCTGGATTTGTTTCGATCTGTATAGTCCTGCTTCATCCCCACTTGACCACACAAGCAACCAGTGCTAGCATACCAATTTTTCTAGATATCACTAGTTATTGCACTGAGACTGATACAAATTATGAAAAAATAAACTGGTTTGAAAAACACTAACTGGTTTTAAAAAAATAAGCTGGTTTAAGAAAAATTGAACCAAAAAAATTTTTGATTCACAACACAATTATATACTAAGTATTATTACAACTATTATGTGCTTCAGATCTGATGTTTTACAATCTGTGACCAAATAAATACATGCATGTACATTTCAAAAACTTGCAAAAGTTCACATTTTATACAATAAACAAAATTTGGAAAAGTACATTTTTTTTTCAAATGATTTATAAAGAATATAAAATTGCACAAAACGTGAAATACTCTATATTTTACAAATGTCAATAAAAGGTTATATTCTTTACATCT
>JAOBRB020219584.1:0-12009 GCA_027575285.2 Zoanthus pulchellus
AAGAGAGGCAAAAAAGGCTCCAAAATTAGCAAAAATCCACTTTTAATGGCGGTTACAGCGGCGACAAGACACTTCAATAACGCCATCGCCACAGACTAAAAACACAATCCCTGGGTACTACACACCGTGGGATGTTTCCATGGCAATGCCTAATATGGATTAGAGAAAGCTAATTGATTGTTTTGATAAAAAAAAAACTCGAAAAACCTCCTGGACGGGAAATGGTTAAGAGAGAATATTCACATTTTAGTGAAGAAAATCTTTTAAGGAAGTCAAACCCATTAACTAGGAATGTGTCCTCCCTGCAACGAATGATCTCTTTTCATGCTAGAATATCTAATGTAGTAGATAAACGTATACCTCTTATAATACTGTGTAAGAGGAAAACTAAATTCTTTTCTAAACCTTGAGTCACACATGCTATTAGGACTTCTATACATATTTAGAAATGCCTCAATAAGAAATACCTCAAAACAAGATCACTTTTTTGTCATGATAAATTCAAATTCTACAGAAGTAAACTAAATCACCTCATAGGAATCAGCAAACAGACTAGTATAACAAATATTCCAACTGAAATAAGACTAATATTAAAAATATTTGGAAAGGAGCAAAACAAATAATAAGTCTTTAGCCCATGGTCAATGGATTGCCATCTAAGATTATAAAATACAATTCTGAAGCTAATGAAACTTTACAAATTGCACATACTCTTAGTGATTTCTCTGTGGACGTTGGCATTAATATGGCCAAAACTATCCCTCCTAATGACAATTCTCCTCTTTCATTTTTACCCAATAGGCAAATTCGAGTGAGGTTGAAGATATAATTAGTAACTTTAAATCATCAAAAGCTTCAGGCCCTTACAGTGTACCAACTACCATTTTGAAACTTTTGCAAAGGTTTATCTCCTAGCCACTAGAGCTAATCTTCAATGTGTCTTTCCTTACTGGAACTTAACCAATTCAAACTTGCTAGGGTGATTTCTGTTCATGAAAAAAGGTTCTGAAATGCATTAAATAATATCGGCCAATTTCTTTAATTTCATCAGTTAGAATGATATTCTACACAACAAAATGTTTGGATTTAGTTCATTACACTCTACTACTCATGCTATTTTGTCTATTATTGATGATATTCAAAGAGCAATTGAAGACGATCACGACGTCTTCCCTTGTGTAATCTTTTTGGAGACTGGTAAAGCTTTTGATACTGTGAATCACAGCATCCTTATTGACAAACTCGAATTTTATGGAATAAGGTGTGTAGGCAAAAAGTTGGTTCTCCTCCTACTTTGGTCAAAGAAAACAGTATGTGTCAATAAGTAATAATTTTATAAATTCTGACCTTTACTTATTCCATGTGGAGTGCCCCAGGGGTCAGTCCTTTGGTCCACTCCTGTTCTTATGATATATAAATGACTTTCACTGCTCAACAAATCTGTTTAAATTCCACTTGTTTGCAGATGATTCAAATCTGTTTTATGCAAACATAAGCTTAATAAATCTTGAGGGACAAATAATTAGCCACCTCATATTTGTTCAAAAGTGGCTTTGTGCCAACAGACTGTCACGTAACATTGACAAATCTAACTTTGTTATTTTTTATACACCACAGAAGAAAATAACACATTTTATAAATATCGCCATTAATGGGAAAACAAATAAACAAATAAAAGTATCAAATATTTAGGCATCATGATTGATTGTCATTTAAATTGGATAGCACATATAACCTATACTTGCAACAAAGTTAAAGGAGACACTGGCATTATTTCTAAAAAAAGACATTTTAATTTAAATACTCTTCCAAATCCCTATTGTTGCTTGATATATCCATTTATATCATATGGAATATTAGCCTGGGGAAGTTCTTACATATCTAATATAGAACCTCTATTTATCCTCCAAAAAAGGTTGTTCGGCTGATAACATTCTCAGAATATAGAGATCACACCAACCAGCTTTTTATCAATCTTGAAATTATCAAACTTGTTTACTACCACAACACCATCTTCATGTAGCTACCATAAAAATCTCTTACCCCAATGTTTTAGTAATCTTTATGTTTTAACTAACAAAAGGCATAACTACAGCACCAGATTCGCTACAAAATCTTCTCTGTGTCTGCCAAGTGTTAGAACTAAATATGACAAATTCAACATAAAATTTGCTGGAGCTAAAGCTTGGAATGCAGTTGATCAAGATATACGAAAGGCCTCCAGTATATCACAATTTAAAAGTCAGTGAAAAAATAATTATAGATAACTACAAAAACATACCATTCGATAATCAATAATTGCATATATGATGGTGTCACTTTTTAGTTTGATTTTTAGATACGTCAACTCCATACTATATTATTTGGCATTTGTGTTGTCTATTTATCGTTAGTATATCTTCGTCAATGATCACATGTAAATATTTCACTAAAAATCTTGCTTGACTGTCTTGTTTAGCTTTTTAGTTAATATATTCGAACTCTACCTATGAAGGACAATTATTTCCAAAACTTCTATAAATACTTTAAAAATTATGTTACTAAATAAGTCATTGTCATTGTTCAGGTTAGACAAATAAATCTGACGGTCATCAGCCTATGCATTAAGTTAGGCATCTTTTGTATAACACAACAGGTCATTAACCTGTTAACCCGGGGGGAGGGGGGAGAAGAGGAAGGAATCCATCCCCCAAAGGTTTTTTTTATCCTAACTTTTAAACAGTTTGGATTTGAAAGCTCAAATTAAATTTTTTTGTAGTGTATTGTCATGACAACAATCTTTTCAAAGTTTGAATGTTTCGTAGTTTAATCTTTTTAAGCTTTTAAAATATGATTGAAAAACTATTTGCACACTGTTTTCTTGGCAACTAACATAAAAATTGTTTTAAAATGCTTTTGCATTTTTTTTGTGATTTTACTGTTTTCGGTATTTTTGTGTTTTCTGATTCCTAGAAGTGTGTTATAAAAACATAAAAAAATACCGAAAATACAAAACCTGAATTGGATAATAAACTGCCATAAAGTTTTCAAATAGTGTATCCGTTGTAGGTATTTTCCTAAAGAAATCTTACTAAAAACATCTTAAAAAACCTATTTGATGAGGTCGTAGACGCCTTTACAAAAAGTGAAACACGCTTACACCCAAAAAAAGCATGCATATAATCATCAACTGTAGAAAATTTCTTGAAGTTCGGATTAAAACTAAAAAAATTATGGACTGAGGGACTACGAGAAGCTTGGACAAGATATGGTTAATAAGTATATTAAATAACATGGACCCCAAGACGTTTCCTTGATGAACTCTTCTTCTGGTGTCCGTCCAATTGGAGAAAGTATCTCCAGTTTTCACCCGCTTGAGTCCTCCTGACAAGATCTAGAAGACTTTAAAAAGTGCACAACTTTTCTCAGTGACTTCATATACTTTACGTTTTGCCAACAGTAAGTCATGCTAGATGACATCAAAAGTCTTAGAAAGATCCATAGAGACTGCTGCAACCAGTTTCCCCCTATGACGTATGCCCTTTTAGCCCTCTGTCAACGCAACAATGCAGTCTCACAACTGTAAAAGTTCCTTTAAGAACTGATAAAAATCGACAGAATCCTGCTATACAAGTAAACCAACTGTGTTACCAGTAGCTTTTGGATCATTTTATTAAGAATAAGTATTACTGTGATAGGTCTGTAATTTTCTTTATTAAATTGGTGATCTTTTTTAAAAAGGAGGTGTGACGTATTCTATTTTTTAGGGAGTAGCAACCTTGCTCAGTGGCAGTGTTCAAAATATTATTGATAGGTTTAGCTAAAACAGTTGCCGATTCCTTCAGAACCCTTGGAGGTAGCTTGTCGATTTCTGGACATTCACGTCCGTACTTGTTCTTTCTACTTGTAACAAAAGCAACAACGACTTTATTTACCACTTTTTTAAAATATTGACAATATATTACAAACAAATCTAAAAATACCATAAAGGTTTTAGCACCTTGAAATAACTAAAAAGCTAAATATACCAGGGTGCTAAAATTCGAACTATAATAAATTACGTACTAGGCCAGGATGGGCTAAAGTATATCACACAACAGATACACACACAATCACACACCATAATGGATATATACTTACTAATGTTGTCAGTTTAATTTTATAGTGATACTAAAAATGCATTTTTCCTTACATAAGTTTTTAACATAAATAGATCAGTGTCTTCAGGTTGCGGAGGAAAAACCACAATCAGGAATTAATCCAATAGATTATCGTAGAGAACGATATCTAAGCACTTATTAATGAATTCCTAGGTAAAGTGTTAATATGTACTAAGAAGTTCAGTCTTTAGTTGTTTTTTTAAACTGATAATATGAAGAGGATAATTTAGTTTGATTTTCAATTATATTCCAAATTCTAGTTCCTTGATATCTGATATTAAACAGTCCATAATTGGTCATTGCGTTTGGAAGATAATTTTTTTTTGGCTGTTGATCGTGTATTATGACTATGGATAATTTCAATTGATGTGAAAAAGGCATTACATATTGATGGTAATAGATGATTTTGAAAATTGAACATAAATATTGATATAGAGTACTTAATGAGATTAATTAGCTTAATTATATTCAACTTTTTAAATAGAGGATTAAAATGCTTGTCAATAATTAATGTATTCAAAATTAGATTAAAGTGGTGCATTTGTTGCCCTGCTGTTTTCATTAATAACTCTAATGCTCGTGTAATTTTCAAAATGCTTTCCATAATCTGTTTCTTTCATCAGCGGAACACTGTCGGCATTTTAAATAAAGGACGCATTTAAAATTTTGGTGATTTTCATTTTGTCATTTATAACAACATTGTTTTCCTTGATAATAATATCATATTGTTTAAACTTGGGTTACTATCATTGTTTTATTTACTATTCCAACACTTATTAGCAAGTAAATACTGATCTGTTTTTTTGTGCCGTGTTTGTTGGCGCTCATAAACATTTCTCAGAATTGGTTCAACGACACTGATAACAAGCCACACGGAAGGAAAAGCATTCATGCATTGTTTGTAGATTTTAGTAAGGCGTTTGATCTTGTTGATCACTCTATCCTCTTGAACAAGCTGAAGCAACTGAATATTAACACTAGCCTATGGCTATGGATCCAGAATTTTCTGACCAGCCGAACACAACAAGTGAAACTTCCTGGAACTCTGTCTACAATAAGTTTTTGTCCAGCCGGTGTCACGCAAGGGTGTGGTGTCACATTTATCGATGATGCCATACCTGCTAATCTTCGCGACCGAGTACGTGTATGCAAATACGGGGACGACTGTTCCTTCTATATGAGTCTATTTCTGCCAACGACAAGTTTTCCATGCAAGATGTATTTAATAGTATATAGATGAGCGGACCACATCCAACCACATGCCAATAAACAGCAAGAAGACGAAGGACATGTTATTGACCTTCATAAATTAAGTCAGCTACTATCCCTGATAGTCTTCATCATGGAAACTGAGAACTTGAACAAGTCAATGTTTTTGAATTGTTAACAATCTGGTTTCAGGACGATCTCCGTTGGAATCATCACGTTGAACAGATTACTTAGAAGGCTAATAAAAGGTTATTCCTCCTGCGTGAATGTAGGAAAACTAATCTTCCTAAGGACGTTGGCATTACACTTTACAACACAAAGATCCGCTCTCTATTAGAGTGCGCGTCACCTTTTGGGCAGGTTTACCTAAATGTCTCTGAAGAAGTATTTTTTTTATCAAAACTGCGCTCACTTCACCCCCTCCCCTCCCTTCCCCCGCGCGCTTCATGGGAGAAGAAGCACGACTTTAAAACGAGAACTTGAAAAAATTCTAAAGGAAGAATCTAACCCAACTCGTTTTTGTTAAATCGGCAACAAAAAATCCTTATAAATTAAGATCTAAGATAAGTATATTTATCGAGGTGTCGGGAACCGACAATCACCAAAGTTCAGACATACCAAGAGCTCATAAACTTTGTGGAATATAACTTTTATATATTTATATGTGCATACGTATAAAGTCTTAACCTTTTATTACGATTATTATTTGCCACTTTTCTTGCATTTTTAACATTACCATTAAATTTGTTTACTTATTATTAATTATATTGTTATTTTTACTATTATTATATGCAGTAAAACTATCTGTATGCACTGTGTGTTAGATAGCAACACAGGACGCAAGGCGTAACCTGTGATCAAAGCGAAACGTAAAAAGTTTATAATAAATATATAAAAATAAAGTTAATAAATAAAATATAAATACCCATGTATAAAAATCATAATCTAAATGTCTAAAACTGCTTTTGATAACTTTTAATGGCTGATCTATCAGTTTTGATACTAAAATTCTGTTCCTACTTTAAAAGTTCTTGGAATGTTCAGCACCGCCATTGTCTGATATTAAAATCTTCATGTTACTACTTTAAAAGTTCGCGAAATGTTCAGTGTCGCCGATAAACCGCTTTCTGCATTCTCTCCAATACTTGAGATGTTTGTTGCCCAACCATGCAGAGATGATAATGACAGCAAGTAGTCTGGACGTGTTTTATTGTTCTTTATAAAATCCGCTCCAACTGAAAGTAAGCCAAGTTCAGAGCATTAAAGTACAAACAGAGAAGTATTGTGAAAATACTTGTGAAGTTGTAAAGATGTCTGGAAAACTGCAGAACAATTCGGTGTCCCTGAACAAGCGAATTTATTATGTGTATCATTTTGTGTTTGAGTATATTGATTGTTGATGATCAAGCTAATGATGGTAATCGTAATCATGGTAAGAACAGATGGTGCCGATGGTATATATGATTATGTTGATGGTATGTAGTGATAATAGGTGATGATCTAGCTGATAATGGAATGATAGTGGTAATGATTTTGGCTACAGTTTTTGATGGTAATAATGTTTATGTTGGTTTTTAACAATGGTGGTAGGTGATGACGGTGATGAGGACAGTAATGACTGAGGGGAAGATACAAAATTCTTAATTTATTAGATTAATTTATATTTCAATTTTTATCTATATGCGACAACTAATTGTTTGTTAAAACCCATTGACAATGCAAGGATTGTTCATTTATAATGGTGTTGTTATTTTATATGCATTGAAGTTAACCATCAACGGCCATGGTGTTTGCTATTAATGGATTATCTAAGTAACAATTGGGAAAACTGTTGTTTAATTTTAATCATTATGGAATCCTTTTTTTTTTCTTTTTATTCATCATAGTTTTAGAATGGAAATAATTTTGATCAGTTTTTATGTTAAACCAAAAGCTGTAAAACCATCGGATTCCTGATTTTATATTTTGTATATCATGTGTAGTAAGTTTCATACTGCTGCTGGAATTTTTCTGACTGATTTTTCTCAATTTGCACGTTAGTTTTAATACTCACTTACGATAACTTTGTATCAATCGTCACCGCCTTTTCTTAGCATGTTAACTTCACTCATACAAATTACGATTATAGTGTAAGAATCACGTTCTTACAGTCTACGAAGGAATGATGGCGTGGGCGCAAAGTCTTTGTTATAATTATTGAAAAACTTTAATTTAGTGTTTTCTTTTATCAAAAAATCCATACCCTAAATGAGTTTTCGAACACCAAACGTGACTTCACATGTGAATTCGGTCAGGAACTCAACCTGAATGCAAATATCAGCTCCAACTTTACTTATTTACCATATTATACTTTATCACTTTAAGAGGGGAAAGGTCCTCGGTTTTCCATCTATTAAAACAAACACATTATGCATAAAAAGTATTTTACAAATATTTTAAACTGGTTTATTGTCCGCAGAAATGCCGAAGCCGATTGCTCTTTTTCCTTTAAATGATGAAAATGGTTTTGGCGATGCTACCCGAAACCGTAAATACGTCGTTAAGGAAGCAGTGGATGTTAAATTTGCTAAAGGACCTCGTGGAAAATCGCATACATCTGTGCAATTTAGTGGACGTTCCAGCAGCAGAATCCGTTACTTCAATAACAATTACAATACAATGTCAGTAACAATCTCACTTTGGCTCTATATTGAGTCTCTCCATGGGAACATTTTTGGTTATTATAATAGCGTGTTAAATGGAATCTTCCTGGTCAATGATCATGATTATCACAACGCTTTTTCATTGGTTTACCTTGGTGAATGGAATAAAATAATTCGGTCATCATCAATTTCTTATCAAACTTGGTGTTATATAACGGCTGTGTTTGAACGCAGAACTGACACAGTCTCCTTGTGGATTAATGACAAGCGTGTAGCGAACAGAACAACAAAGTTCAATTGGTCGACCGGACAAACTATACAACTTGGAGGACCCTTGTTCGGACACCCTGGGATTGCTTTCAAAGGTCGAGTGAGCTGCCTTCAAATATATCATGACGCTTTGAGCGAATTCCATATCAAAAAAGCTAAAAACAAGTGCTGGGAGAAAAATAATGGTATGGAAATTTAAAATATAGGTCATACTGTTGAAATTTTTTTTTCAAAAAATATTTCAAAAGTTTTAGGAAATAAGTGAAGCACTTGATGATTTAATCGATTCTAAATAAGTTGAACTAGACGCGTGCACACGCGTTTACTCGGGCTACCTAATGTTTGGATTCGTAGTGATGGTTTAAAGTTTATCTATGCCATGTTTTATCCTTGTATCAGAAAATGAATGATTCGGCCTAAAAATTGCCGTTAACTGCCCTGCTAACAATCACAGAAACGCGAGCAATAAGCCAATTTCTAAAAACAAAATAAAGAAAATCTCTTATATCACAGTCACTGTCAATTAGAAGTTCAGAAAAAATCAAGACCCATGCATTTTCCTATCATAAAATTGATTCTCGTCAGTTCTGTAAAAACTGTGATAACTGTCAGTTTGCAGACGGTACGCTTGAGAATTTTTTGTGGTTGAAAGCATTTATGGCAGTTGACAGTTCGCTTTAATTTGCATAATGAAATTATAAACCGTATTTATTTTGTTTAGTTCTTTCTTCTATGGAACTTTAACTATATGTTTAACTTAAACTATAAAAAAAATTTCGTTTATAAACTTGGGTTGTAAAAAAGCAAAACAGTATGAAAAATAAAGGAAAAAAACAAAAATAAACTTTTAAATTAAAATGTACATGTGTAGTGTCAAGACTGCAGCTCTTCAGCTGACTGTTAATATTGGAAACACGAAAATTATAAACTAAAAAAGATATTGCAAAATTTTGTAGATCTAGCCATTAATAAGTTGAATATATAAAAACTACAGATATCAGCAGCAAGAAAAATGTTTAGGGCAATTCATATTTGACATATCGCGACAAAAACTAAATATAATTATGAAACATTTGGCAGCTCTCCGACAACAAACACGTGTGAAAGAAACAGCTCACCGTAAACTTGTTTTCGCGGTAAAGCAAAGTACGACAATCTTTCCAGCATTTGTACAAAACTTGCAGTAATTACCAGGAAAAATAATCCCAATTTGAAGTCGCTTTAATAGCTCTAGAAACACTTTTCAAGCTCCGTGCAAATCTTCCTTCAAAAACCTCGTGCGTGGCCTCGTTTTCATCAATTTTATACGCAAGGATTTCTGCTAAATTTTCCCAAACGCGACGTGACAGATAGATATATTGACAAAAAGGTAAACCTAGACTCGGGCCCCTTACGGGTAGCCCGAGTAATAATTTTTCATTTTTGCAGATAAAGTTCAAACATTAATTAACAGAACAACTAACCAATAAACATACAACAACAAATAAAATTGGTACAAGAACAAGTTACAGCCTCGAGACGTTGCTTTTGTGCTTTAACTACGCTAGTGATGCACATTTTCAACATATATTATTAACGGAAACGTGCAAGGATGAACCAATTTGTATATGTGCGATATTTTCCAAATTTTCCACTTTAGGATCAAGTATAAGTGGTAACGAACAATTGTCCTCGGAGTAAAAAGCTCTTGTTGACGATTTACTTAGAAAACCTAATGTTTATTAAGTTATGAAATAAAAACGACTTAATGAAAATAAAGTAAGTACTATGTATCAGCTAGTCACACTAGCTGAGGAAGGATTTTGTGGCTAGCTGAAATAAGTATTGTACTTACATTAAACTTTATACGTCGTGTTGATTTCATAACTTAATATGCAATATTACTGTTCCTTGGGACATAATTGCACCGGAACCACGTTGTTCCGCTTTGTTGTTCCAGGAGATTCAGGTTAATCAGTAAAGCGTACGAAATTTATATTATATACCGTTGGACAATAGAATAGAAATTGCTTTGTTTGTTTTGTCCCAAATCTAACGGGATTCGAACTCATGACTCGCAGTTTATTCTTCTATAGTTACATTCTAGATGAGGAATTTATTCAACTGTCACTAATTATTTGACATATGAAAAAAGAAAAGCGTTCTGGTAGTTTAGTATTTGACACAATAATGTAAATACCCTGTTTCATTGTTTTGCTATGTTAACTGCAACAGTTGAGCTTGCTATATTTTTGGTTGCTTTAATTCCAAGTCGGTATGGCTAGACTTGGATGAATAAATTTTCGGACACTTAAAGATGAAATCCTCAGTCGTATCTCGACTGGCCACGCTGCCTTCAATAAAATATTCACTAAATGCAAACCCTATAACCGTTTACACACAATATTGTGTATGCTGTTTCAGAAGTTTTCAATCACATCCCCTCCTCCCCTGAATAATACAAGTAATAGCCATTCAAAACGTTGCTTAGAATTCAATTATTACTTCGTGAAATTAGCCATGGATATCACGATAATAAAAAATCTGTTTCATGTCAAGTTCTGTTATTCGAAACGAAAGCAGCTTTGCATGCGTCCAAAAATGATAAGTAAAAGGTTACAACATTATAATACTAGGCGATATTGCGAATTATAAACTAGAGCTGCTTTGGCAGTTGCTAATTTTTGTTTTCGTTAGTGTTAAACTAAGCCCTGGTTTTCCATTTATATGTTCAGGTATTTTGCGATGCCCTCTTGGACCGGAGTGGTGCAACTGGAATAGCACAACCGGTAATGTCTCACATTGGAAAAGAGTGAAT
This sequence comes from Zoanthus pulchellus, assembly GCA_027575285.2. Taxonomy (NCBI): domain Eukaryota; kingdom Metazoa; phylum Cnidaria; class Anthozoa; order Zoantharia; family Zoanthidae; genus Zoanthus; species Zoanthus pulchellus. Next base: position 11,058 of record JAOBRB020219584.1, read on the forward strand.
CTTGATGAACAAACAGCGCTAAAACATAACATTGAACTGCACGAGAAACATGTTGCTGATGAATTCTCAGGTTGGCTCTTTTTTGATACCTTGAACCAATATGTAATTAAGTCTAAAATGACATTCTTTCCGATAAATGACTTTTCAACAGATTTTGGAAAAGAAATACTTCTTCCTAATATGGAAAGCGGTCACTTGCAAATAAAGAAGTTTTCAGTAACACCTGCCATTACGTTATGTTTGTGGTTAAAAACGAACTCTTCGGAGTTTACTGTCCAGTATGTACCAGTCATTGGTGAAAATCAGGATGGTAAATTTTACATCTTTGTTCGAAAAACAAAAGTTGAACTTTTCTTGCCAGGTACCCTTCGGTAAGTAGCTGTGAAAAATAGTCAATAATGTTTCTTTTGAGTGAATCTGATATATCGGTTTATATAATTATAAGGTGTCATTTGTAGTCAAGTGTTCATAATACAAACTTTATTGAAATTGAATTTTTATTACGTTAAAAGTTGGTGTTTGTGTACCTTATCCCTATTTAATATTAACCAAAACAACTGCTTTCCATTTTCTCGCGCTTTAATTAATTGGCTACCGTATTTCGCGACATCCATAACTGTAACTTGATTTTAAGGCAAAACAACTGAAGCCGCGCGTTTAGAAAGAATTAGAAAGAACGTTTTTACTGTAATTTTTTTTTGAAATTGAAAGGCATTCTCAGTGCCACCCGCTTGGTATATACCTAGCTCGACCCTTCGCATTTGAGTATTTTTTGTAATCACCTTCCCCGGCCCTTAGTAGAAATGCTGTTAAATGAAGTGCATTTTCCTATAACTTTGTAAAATACTAAAACAACTATCTCCAGCTAAAGAGTAAGTGCTACGCGCTAGGTATATATCTCGACCCGTCGCATTTGAGTATTTTTTGTAATCACCTTCCCCGGCCCTTGGGA
>JAOBRB020219695.1:0-12009 GCA_027575285.2 Zoanthus pulchellus
CTGAGTGTGCTGGTATGTAAATGACGCTGAGTGTGCTGGTATGTAAATGACGCTGAGTGTGCTGGTATGTAAATGACCCTGAGTGTGCTTGTATGTAAATGACCCTGAGTGTGCTGGTATGTAAATGACGCTGAGTGTGCTTGTATGTAAATGACGCTGAGTATGCTGGTATGTAAATGACGCTGAGTGTGCTGGTATGTAAATGACGCTGAGTGTGCTGGTATGTAAATGACCCTGAGTGTGCTTGTATGTAAATGACCCTGAGTGTGCTGGTATGTAAATGACCCTGAGTGTGCTTGTATGTAAATGACGCTGAGTGTGCTTGTATGTAAATGATGCGCTGAGTGAAAAATTCAATGACTGAAAGAGATCCAGAATTCAGGATTTTTCCGGATCACCCTCAAAATTTAATCAGTTCTTCCCTGTCCCATATCCGATAACATCTGAAAATGTCCAGCAAAAACATAACCTCGATCTTTGGCGGAGGTAAAAAGAAGACGCAGGATTGGATTACTGCATTGCAACACAAAGGTAAAATGTAGTGAAGTAGCTCAGATCATAATTTTTGTATCATGCATACATGAACAACCTCGACCTGAATGTCACATTTGAATAAAAATACACCAAGGAAGCCAACATGTTAACAAAAAAAGTAAGCAAAGCGTAGCCCACTTACCGCAAAAGCACGCTAGACCGCGAGGAAGAAATATCCGGGAACGTTCGGTATTTATAGAGGCGCAAAGGAAGACGGTTAATGAAAACATGCTTCATCGTGGGTAAAAATTGAGATTTTCAGGTCCTGTCCAAATTAGAGTCGAAGCCTTCCTTCGCTCGCTCAGGGTTCACTACGCTGTGGCAGCAATATAATAACAATAATGAATGATATACACTCTTTTTGTTTTAAAAGAACGTCAAATTTTTCGGCCGAGACTGAACGTTCTTAAATATTTTTGGTATATCAGCCTCAAGTGTTCTTACTCCATGTTATTAAAACATCTTTACTGATTTTAAACAATAAATATAATACATGTACCGTATGTGCAGTGGTACTTCTCTGTATACATTGATTTATACATATACTTTGTATTGACTTCATAGTTCTTGCCAGTTTGTCTCAAGAACTATATCTGAGAACTGCAGTTTATTAAATGAAAAACCTGTGATGTAAATTTGTTATCTTCAAACTTTAGTCAAGAAGCCCTAGCAAATATTTCAATAACACTGTACGAATTATTTCATCATAAATAAATGTTTCTTCACCTTTTCTCAGCCTCAGCGTGTTCTTAACATGTTCTTAAATTTTTGGCGATTTTCAGCCTCGTGTTCTTACAAAAAAGGTTCTTATGAAAGTGTCAACGTTTTGTTTGATTTCATATTATGGCACTCTGTATTCTATTATACTATTATGTGTCGGATTCATGCGTGAGTTTACAAAATGAATAACTGAGGAGTATCATCATAGTTAGTGTTATTTTTTTAAATTGTCAAGTATAAAAATGTAACCTTTCAGTGTTTACAGTACCTAGCTTACAGGCACATTGTATTCCTCTGACAGTACTGGTTTATAAAGTTTACCCCTCCATAGTTGTCTAGGTAGCCTTAGTCGTTTTTGAAGCAGAATTTGAGATTTTGTCAAAATTACAAATTAATTTTTGTTCGTCCGCATATTTTTTGGAATAGCCCCTCCTCTTCCTTTATATATTTTTGAGATGATCCCCCTTTTAGCTTGATATTTTTTCGATGGCTACTGAGAAACAACCAGCTCCCCGCTAGAAACCACCAGCTCACCCCCCCCCCTTCCCTCCCATACCCATAAAAATGAATGTTCCCGAGCGGCACCCTCTTTACAAAGTACAACCGTATGGTGATGTGGAAGAATTTTCTTCGTCGTGGAGTAGCTTTAGGAAAAGCATTAAGACAATGCAACTTATAGCAGCTCCGACACACTCATCTTATGTGATCCTCTGACGTATCATTACACTACAATCTGTGCTTGTAACGACGATAATAAAATATTCAGCCCTACGTTTTTACATACGTATTTCCTGTGGAAATCGATAGATTTAAAAAACAATTTTACTGGCAATTGATGAAATAGTTACTTTCTGTGTATAAAGTTAGATACTCACGCAGCTGAAATGTTAAGCACTTGCCTTTACTGGTGGCTTTGTAACACGAGAATCGAAACTGGGCAGCAACGTATTTCCAAAATTATTTCTGCTGACTGGTCAGTCTCGTGTAAAGTTGTCCAAACGTCAGATCTAATCATGGACGTAAAAATGTTTGATATTTATATTCTCTATGTAACACCGTTTTCTGTTATCAATATTTATTTCAGTCAATTTTGAAAGTTATCATGAAGATTATAGGTAAGCCAGATGATAGGACATTCCATGAATGCCAACAATTAACGATAAACACGCGCGCTTTTGAAGATCCCCCCTAACGACGCCATAATAAACCGACAGGAATTCGGTTTTGTCGCTTTGATTGTTCGAAAGGTCATTTGAAGAACGTGCTCTCTTCAGAGTGAAACACTTAATCGTGACTGTTCGAACAGTAATGGAAGCATTAAACGGTTTTCGTCTTGTTTGCTGCCATGCATTCCGTCCCTCTATAACAATTTAACATTCAAAGCGGCGTCATTTCTTACTATGGATTTAGGCTGCTAAATCCTTTAACTCCATGATTTGTTAACAAATGCAAACAGTCACAGCTTATATCATAAACTGAATTTTTTTCATAGCGAAGACATTAAGGGTAGGAATATTTATTATCAAAAAGGACTATGCTCTTCTTGTCTTTGAATTTCCGATTTGTCTTTGTGGTGACTGATCTGATAGTTTCGTGATTACAAATCAATCTTACGTTTTCTTACCAACTAATAGCATATGGACAAAGACGTATTTATGTTAAATAAATTTTCATTTGCCTACTTAGCCGTAAAGCTAGTTGTAATCTGTCATCTTTGTATGTTTTAAATTTCGGACGACTTCGTCTTTGACCTATAGGCCTTTGCTAGCTTATTGTTTTTCGTTTGTACTTCCAACATTCATGAAAATATTACAAATGTTAAAGCAAGAATGGGACGCTCATTGTCGGAATATCAAAATGAACAATAAGTTTGATAAATTTTGATAAAGTCTGTAACTGTAAGTACTCGACGAAGTCCTCATTTTACATCTTCCGTGTACTTCGTTGTTAACACAAACCGATAATTCAGTCTTTTAGGAACAAAACGGCTACAGAGGATCTGCAGAGATTTTAATTTTAATTTTTAATTTAAAAATAATTTTGTATTAAGTGCTGTGGCACAAATAAAACTGACCCTAGTACACAATGGCGAGTTGTTTGACGAACTATAATGCAAAAAAATACTCGCTTGGCTGGGAGTAAACAAGTTTGTCGAAATCAAATCTAAAATAAGGCTTAACAACTCACAAAGAAAAACAAGGCAGCAAACTGTCAAAACCTTAGCATCAAAAGAATTTTAGAACAAATCACCAATGCAAGAAACTAGTGCAAGCTGGCGTCAACTGGAGAGCCGAAACGTCTATGCTCGGATGATATAGATTGAAAAAGGGAGACTTTTCTACTTAATTGCAGGCCCTTGACAGTGTTAAGAAGACTGGGAACCAGTTGATCTACCTCTTGAGATACGATCCCATTGCCAGCCAGTTACTTGGCCGTAAATATCGTTTTTGCGCTCTTGGAGTCGCTGATACGTTATCTTAGCTGAGCTTCAACAGCTGCATGGTCAGATAAACAAAAACTGGGATGCTTTATAGAGTCCTGGTTAGAATTCAGTTGAGTTTTAAAACACAAAACGCGAATGAAAATTTGTTACTTTAGTGCACTTGCATAAGGTGCACAGGGGCGGATACAGGGGGGTGAATTGGGTGAATTTTCACCCCCCTTTGCTTCAATTTTATGGTACATTCTTTGTACTTGACACCCTTCTTCTCCTAGAGTCACTAGTAAATTCTTTTTATTATTCACCCCCCTTCTACAATTTCTGGATCCGCCACTGGTGCATTGTTAAAACGCACACAGATTCAGTGCATGCTCATGTGCAGTCATTTTTTTGTAATTTCTGAAATCATTTGTATCAAAATTGGCATTTTATCTCTTTTGTGACTCTTATTACATCTTACGGTGCGCAGTATTTTAATTGTAGTGAGAACTGATGGCTTAGCTGACGGTATAAAGTTGAAATCTACTTGAAAATACAAGACGATCAGTCGACTGCGGTGAATGAGAGTCGGTTAAGTGTAAAACTAATGCAATAAATTAAATTAAGGAATCGTGTGCTTCTATAGTAACTATTTGATAACTTCAACATCAACGAATGCAGGAAAAATTCATACTGGGGCGTATTTATTTATACATATATATAGATGTGAAGTTTAAATTTGCCTTGGCATAAAGTGCTCAATGCATATGCTGTGGTAGCAGAGCTAAATATACAAAAATGAAGAAATCAAAGAAGACGCATCGATTCACTGTTACTCTGAGTTTCACGCCGAAGCGATCGTCAGACAGTTTTCTGTTTTCTATTTTATTTAGTAATGTTTGACTTAAGTTTTGGTATATACCACGAGCATTTATATACAGTAATGACTGAGATAACGTCGTTTAAAGTTGAGTTAACCTTTTTGAAATTGTCAAAAATGAGCAAAAAACACCCTATGAAGCTAAATTTTTGTCAACCATAGTTTATCGTAAATTTATTCACTCATTTCATAAAGTAAAAGTGAAGATAAAAAAAGATTATTGAACAGATATGTTTTTTCTAAGAACACTAGTGCAAAATTTTGGAAAGTTTTTAAAAACCGTTTTAGTCTGTTTTGAAGGTTATATTTTATGGCCACCAGGCTTCTCAAAACCAGCCGACCGACCGGCGGCTGAATGAACCATCTCCACGTGTTCTATACCTGCCGCCTCCAAAAACTCAAAATATCATTTTTTCTTTTAAAACTGAGCAGCAAAAACCAAAGTTACAGAAACAAAGTTTGCATTTTTTCAACTAGTGACATTTAGCGCAAAAATGTTTAAAAGAATAAAAATACATTTGTTCATGAACTATTAATAAATCATTGCAAAATATTGTTTATATGAATCATGTTGTAATTCACTCAGTAAAGCAGTCTATGATAATGACGCCAATAACACTTTCGCATTCTCTAAAGGTAAAAATAATCCCAAAACTTTTAATTAAATCATTAAGATTTTTAATAACAGCCAACTAAACGAGTTGTTCCTTTCAGTTTTTACCTATTCGGAACTACAAATTATTTACACTGGAAGGGCTACAGAATCACTGTTGATCCTCTTGGCCGGGCGAGTTGTTGGTTGGCAGCTGCAGTGAACAAACCTTATACTTATCTGTAGATACATACATACATATATAACCGTAAACCATACACATCCTGTGCCCAAGTTCAGGAGCATTATGGTGGTAACCGGGAGGGCACATTGTATAATAATTTATGTGTATTATGCTCAAGCTTTTGCTTTTGAGCACTCTAAGGATTGGGTGCAGAGTTTCCTAGTGAAACGTTCACTATTTGCATTATGCATTGCTCACGGCTCGCAGTTTGAACACTCTGGTTACTCCACAATGCAATCCTACAATGTGTAACCGTACATCTTGTGCACAAGTTCAGGAGCTGCCATTGCCATTGCCATTGCCATTGCCATTGCCATTGCCATTGCCATTGCCATTGCCAGATTAGTGTAAACTATCGGTAATTATGATATTTAAAGAAAGCCATTATGGTGGTAACCGGGAGGGCACATTGTATATTTATGTATATATATATATCAATAAAGGGTCTGTGTAAGGGTTAGTTTGCTTGATTAGACAACACTGAATAGTACTCCTTAATAAGAAAATTTTTACCAAAGAAGTAGGTATATCTAGAACAAGAACACGTATAAAGATTTCTTAAAATTGAATAAAAGTACATAAAACGGATCTTTCAACAAGGATTGATAGTCTGGCTCGGTATTAAATCCAGTAACTTAGAAATTATTGTTTTTATGTACATATGGCCTGATGATCTCTAATATCCAGGTCAAATTTTGCCTGCAAAACTTCAGCAATGTTGGAAATTCTTCACCGTAAAATGCTTGATGATTTTAAAATGTACGAATTGCCTTTAATTATTTTTGCAATATGGTATATTTTGTATACTAATTACAGTATAGATGTCACGAATTACTGAACTGATATTGAATTTTGAAAACTTACGTGTTCTGTTGTTGGTTTTCAGTTTTGAAAAAAACAAATATAGCTTTTGACTTCAGCAGAAGTTGGTAACTGATTGCATGCGCCTCTTTTTTTCCCTTACAAATGTACTGACAGTCTGTATATACAGTCAAGATTGAGTAGTGAGGCAGCCGACGTCCAAAGAATTCACTTGTCAATGAATAAAACGAATCTTTGTTCTCGGCCGGCATCATTTACACGTTCTTTTAATTTGTTTGTTTCCTCCCTTTGTGCTAAAACAGCTGTTTTTTCCCCGTTCATGGAACAAATCGGAAGTGTATCAGTGATATCCGGCTAACCAGCCGACAGTTCAATTCGAAGAGTCCCAGTACTAGCCGCAGGGAGTGAAATCGGTTTGCATTGTTTTCATTCAGTTTATTTTAAAATTGAAATCGCTAAAGTAGGTTAAGTGTAACAATGAAATATTAATCACTTCTAGTTATCTTTGCTGTGGAACAGAGTAAAGTTTTTTTAAATTTAGAACGAGACCAAACTCTTCTTTTGTGTACTGCGTGGCCGCATACAAGATATGGGAGCTAAGATATGTTTATCATTGAGCTTAAATACGAAAGATTGAACAGGAAAAACCAAAAGGAAATCTTTTGCCTCTCGAGCGACTGGTTTTCTTCTGATTGACCGCTTACTCAGTTTGTTATCAAAAGCATCATATCTACCCTTTCGCCATTTCGTTGCTCGGTGTTGATATTGGTTATGATTATAGTTAAAAGTAGTAGACAGGTTTAGATTGTGGACGTCAAAGCTTTAGATGATTTTCAGTTAGTGTGACAAAACAACATGCCAGAAAAACATTTAAGTCAAAAATGTTTTGTCTTGCTATGTCCGGATGAACCGCTATATATTTAAACAAAGTATCGAGTTTAAACACAATTTATTTTTAGCTTTCATTCAACTCCCGTTAAACTACGAAACATTGCAATAAAACCTTTTGTAGAAAAACAATGAAATTCATGAATGTTGTCACTATAATACTTTTATTCCTATGTACCTAAATACAACTAAATACTCCACAAGGCTAAAGAAGAATAAAAATATTACGAAAAACTATTGAGTGCTGGTGCAAGGCTCTATTTAATAAACATTCTATATTGTAGTCAAACAAATTTTGACTCTTTAGATAAAAACCCACGCGGTCTTTCCTAGTATTTATTTTTAAAATTAAGAAAAACGATTGAATAGATTTATTACAGTATTATACAAATAAGCCTCATACCAATTAAGTTGTTTTCGCAAAGAGAAAGAGTCTAATTGATGATATAGATACCTAGATTTAAGATTTAGTGATTGTAAAGAATGCGCCAATGCTTTGGTAATTTTTGTGAACTAAAAGGTCGCACGCAAATTTTTCAACTCAGGTAGATCATGACACGAGGTCATGCCTCTTATTTCCTTAGTCTTAGAATAAACTTTACTATAACACTATTCTCTTCGTGTAACTGTAGAACAGCTAAACTATTATTTTGTCCGGTTGTCTAAGCCGAAACAACCCTTAACTGATCCTCTCCAAACATGAGCCCAGCTAAGGTTAAATGCTGATCTAACAAGCTTGAAGTTCTAGGGGTGGTCCCAAAATGGCGTCCTTTTGCAGTTCAACTAAGATAATGTAATGGCAATTAGCCTTTACCTAAACAAGCAGGGGACTGGGTACAAAGATTTAAAATTGATTGAATTTTAGAAACTTTTGTATGAATTGGCTGGACGCTAATTGTCCGTCCAATCCACAAAGCTCTCTTATTTAATTTTAGCGATTTTGAAAAGTGAACAGTGCCTTTGCCTTTAAACAAATGATCCTCAAATTTGGTAAACTTACTAATATTTAGCTGCTTTTTCAGGTGGCGGGCCTCATTTTTCATCTCAATCAACTTTAAATATTCGTACCTAGTCCCCTGCTCGTTTAGGTAAAGGCTAATTCATTAGCATTTGTTATTGTTCCTCGTCTTTCTAGAGACCGTTCGTCGCCAGGTTCAGGTTACAGAAAGCGCGGGAGTACAGTATAGTTATTGCGCGCTTTCGTATAAAACCTTTATGTTTTTCATATCAGATTTTTATGATTTGCAAAAAGCAAACATCTTAGTAGAAGAAATTTTACTGCGTTATGCGCGGACAAAATTGGGCGTGTTTGTACTTGGTATCTCCCAAATATTTGGTTTGATGTAAAGCCAGTCTTTATCAGGAGTTACGTATGATTATAAAAAGGAAAACTCTTTTTCATCAGAGAGATGAGAAGAGAGATTCAGTTACATGAACACAAAAATCCAGGTATAAAGTTGTAAATATATATTGTTGGAAGTCGAATAAGAAGATCTATTTCAGCTGCAGAATATCTTGGTTCCTTAAGGAATTCTCGAATAACAAGCAACAAAACATTACAATATATTATAGACTAATAATATATAAGCATTACATTATATTATAGACCAATGATATATAAACATTACAATATATTATAGACTATAGAAGTGGATGTGTTGACTTAGCACGTTCCAATCCATTACTGAAGACTAGCAGAAGATTATTTAGATGATCGAAAATTTTTTCTTGTAACAAATTTTCGTTGACAAGGTCTTGACACATCATAGTCCTTGTTTCAGACACTGTTTTTTTTATCAAGATGGCAATTTTACGAAATGATTTGCAGCTACACGTCCAACTCAATTCTTTTTGTCAAAGAAATATTGCTCGTGTTGTCGAGAAGTATAGTTTCAATCGCTCAATAAATGACAATCCCTTTCTAATTTTATTACTAATCAACTGTTCATTAGCTTTTCTCTGACTTTGTTTGCTTAATAAGTAAGCAGATTTTAAAAAAAATCTATCGAAATGTGTTGGCCAGAAAAATCAACGCGCTATTCGGAAAATTTAAGGTTGAAAAACGTTCATTGCTGCCGCAGCGTAGCGAAGCCTGAATCACTCTGAGCGAGCGAAGCAAGGCAGCAACTCTAATTTGGACAGGACCTGAAAATCTCAATTTTTACCCACGATGAAGCATGTATTCATTAACCGTCTTCCTTTGCGCCACTATAATTCCGAACGTTCCCGGATATTTCTTCCTCGAAGACTAGCGTGCTTTCGCGGTAAGTGGGCTACGCTTTGCTTACTTGTAACATTTTGGCTTCCTTGGTCTATTTTTATTCAAATGTGACATTCAGATCGAGGTTGTTCAAGTATGCATGGTACAAGAATTATGATCTGAGCTACTTCACTACATTTTACCTCTGTGTTGCAATGCAGTAATCCAATCCTGCATCTTCTTTTTATTTTTACTCTTATATAACAACATTCTTGCAATTAGGTGTGAACTCTGGTTGATAATTGTATTTGAAAATTTCTGACGCACAATTTATATTCGGTCGCCTTAGGAAAGGTTTGAACGCGATTATCAACATACAAATTACAAGGCAGTTATTCAGTATCTAATAGATAGACTAGTTGTAATGTTATAACCAAAAAGGTTAGATACGTACACTATCGCCGCCATATTGTTTATTTCTGAAAGTCTCGGTGAAATTGGATGGTGACGTCATGAGTACGTCGGAAAAAGTATATACTTCAGCCGATATTATCTAATTCTAACCAACTAACTAGACTAAACATGCAAATGGTAGTCTATGTAAAAAAGCTAAAAGTTTAGTAAGTAACAACATTGGTAAATTTTGTGCACTAGATTTTGCCTATAGGATAAAAGAATTATTTCTTCGTCTGTCATAAATTACATCTGATACTGATAGTGATAATGTATGACTCATTACAGACTGGATGTATCCACGCATCCTGCAAAATATCGAGATCGCATCAGTTGAAAGAGCTATTTCAACTGATTATTTACTTCAAAAATATAAAAAATCATTTTATGTAAGCGAAACATAGTCCAGTTGACTTTACTTATTAGCACTTTAAGATTGATTCCGGTTGTAACTTGATTTATTCACGGTCACAATATAAACAAGTCGCGGAGTATTGAGCTGAATTGGTTTCATTTCGCTATCAAAATGGTTGCATTTCTTTTGGAGTTTGCGTCTAGTTTCCATTGATGCAAATCCTACAACCAAACATTTGTTGATGGATTTTCTGACAAAAACTTATAATCTTACAGCAGTGCATAATTTTGTCTGTACGACTCCTGTAGCTGGCTGTTTTATTTTTAAAATAGGAATAGTCCAGAGTTCCGGCGGCGCATTCTTTGGTTTGTGAACAATCTGTAATTTAACAATTCAACTCCCGAACAAATCCGTTTTAGAAAAAGTCTTTATGAAAATGAAAAAAATTCAGAAAGTTTTAGATATGATGAAACTAAAAAGTAAAAGATAGCATGCTAATCTGATAATTGACTCTTGAAAGTTGAACAGAGCGCTGTGGATACCGAGAGTTTTATTGGCCATATAACTATACCTTTTTTCACCAAGGAAACCAAACAAACAATGAATTCAAATAAAATGCACTCTGTTTAACAACTACTCTATTTTACAAATAAAAGAAATATTTTGAAATGTCATTGAATTTTAAAATAGATATCGCCGGAGACATAATACAGAAGGAAAACCAAAACGAGGGAATTACGAAGACATTTTTTGACCGACATTTTTATGGTATTCACTTACCGCCATGTCTGCAGTTGGACGCTGGAATATTTTTTGTAGACGGCGGCTCAACTTTGAAGTTGGGAAATTCTTTAACTTGTTCTTTGCAGAAAAGTTTGGAACTAACAGTTATGCTCAAAGTGACAAAACGTCCATGAACTGAATGCAAATCCGAGATTTTATTATGTGAGCTAACAACAATCGCCGACAGCTCAAGCAAAAATGTTATGGTTCAATGGATGAATAGAAATCACTCGAGCTTGCCATTTTTAAAAAACAGAAATAAAGCTTCCTGCCGGCTAAGTGCGAAAAACCCTTTAAGTGAATATTTTCTTATTTTCTTTTTTCTTAATTGAGTAAACAAAAAACAAAAGAAAAACGGGAGGTATGTCGTGAAAAATTTGTCTAGGATTGCATTTTTATAACTTAATTTTGGTAATTTTGAAAATTAAATTTAAAATGAGCTCTGCCTGTGGCAACTAAATTGTTGTTCAGTGTAACTACAATAAAGTGTTGTGGATCAAAAAATTGAAAAGAAATAATTACTAACGTCATTCAAATGTACGCCAAATGACGTTCAGCATAAATAAATGATATTTGTGATTTTGAGTAGCAAAATATCAACCAAAAACAAACAACATGAAATTGGAATAGAGTTGGAAAAGATGAAGGAAAAAGCAGCATTTAAATAATTGGTCAATCTACTAACAGCATTTAAACAAATAACATAATAGTAAAAGTTACGATAATGAAATTATATTGTAAACTATCATAATAAAACAACGAAATAATAATACAAAAGCAACAATTGAACAGCAGTGATAATGATGGCATCTCAAGCGCGCTGACAGTCGAGTCGCCACAGACTAAGGACGGCCATGCAAGGCTTTTTCCCATCATATTTGTCTGCAAAATCATGAGAAATGTGATTGAAAATGTTTTCCTTATAGATGCAATATAAATCCAGACTACAGTGACTCTTTGTGTTCATTATCGAGTAATAATTATAAAAAGGCACACCTTGATTATTTAGATTTAATCTAAGTAAAAGTATTTATCAAAAGGATAGGTTTGGTTGAATATTTTGATTATGAACAAAATAATTTTTATAATTAACAAAATTATTTCACCCCAGGCTTGAAA
>JAOBRB020219786.1:0-12009 GCA_027575285.2 Zoanthus pulchellus
AACTAGTTCCAAGGAAAAAATTAACTAGTTAGAAAATAATTAACTAGTTAAAAAACAAAATTAACTGAGACAAAAAAATAATTAACTACAACATATACATATACATACAAGCAGCAACAGCATTTTGTGTGTTTTAATAATAACAAGAAATGCTATGTACATGACATAGCTCCTAGTTTCCTTCATTTCTGTTGGGTCTGTTCTATATTTGAATGGCAGTTCAGTCCTTTCAATAAGCGCTGACAGCCGACAAAAGCTGTCGGCTACTTGGAAAAAATCTTGAACCGTAGTCGGCTGCTTTCATGCCTTGCAAAATGTTATTATGTGGTGAATCTTCCAAATTCTACTGGGCAGGTGTTAATTGGTGGCTGGCTACTTCTCCATTCATGGTCTCCTACTTTTAAATTAATTTTATTGAAAGGGCTGCAGTTTTTTATGCAGCCAAGAAGATTCATTATCTATGTGGACAAAGTTGGGCAAGCTTCTGCAGTTTGTCTGGTTAAACTAAATATCTTTTGTATAAGGACGGTTTCTTTGTACTAAAGAAATCTTAACAGATGAGCTGCAAAATTTTGCTCAAGTTCATGCAGATGTATAATAGATCTTTGTGCATAAAACAGCTAATATTAAGTCCTAATTTAATTTCCTAATTAGTGCCTGGTCATATGAGAAAGCTAACTTGTGGTAAACTAGTGTGAGTTATATCATTCAGTGTTTTTAAAAAGAAACAATTTAGTGATAAATATGTAAATTATACACTGTCATATAAAAAATAGTCAAGAGGACTTACTGACGTTTTGGACATTAGGTTCTTCATCTCAGGTTTTGGGAAATCTCTGTACCCTGTGCTGTTTTGCTCTACTGTATGCAGATGTGATTGCAGAATGCAGAGATGCATGGCAGAAGAGAGGTCGCAGGGATGTGTGGAGTTAGAAACTTTTCTGTTAAGTTGAGGCAGATAAGACTCAGATGGCTTAGACATGTGAAAAGGGCATTGAGGGGGGGGGGAATTGTGTTGGCTGAGGTGAGACTTACAGTAAGGTACACAACGGCTACCAGGAAGGCCTAAGAAAAAGTTGAGTGATTGTGTGATGGAGGATATGAACCTGTTGAGAGTGGAGGAGAATGTGTTGTACCAGGATCAATGGATCAGGAGAGCAGTTAGTTTATTGCCCAACTGACCCAACCCTAGATAGAAAAATGTGGATACTAGTTAAATGAGAATGTTAATGATGATCATTCAAGGGATTTTTCACAAATTTCATGCAATCACTTCAAAGAAAATTTCAATTATTTGCTATTTTGAGTCAACTTTGCAAACTAAGTTATTTGATCATGAAATCCCAAAAGTTCTACCTCAGTTTGAATAAATATGTTGCATTATTAGCAACCTACGTTACAGTAGCACAATCATCAGAGACATCTTGAGGTCATTTTTTTTTCTTATATGAACCAGGGACAGTTTCATCCCCAACCTCCAAGGCCAACTTGTCCCTCATGTTTACAGACCCTAAGAGGGTGATCTTTAGTTAGCATTTTAACAAATTTTATATTATTTTGTTATTCCTGTTGTTTATTTACCAAATATTGCTATTTTTAAGAGATGAAGTTGATTTGGTGGTCTGTCCTGGATGCTACAAAAATCAGAATGAAAATGCCTTTATTCTTTATGAGCACAAGCTCGGAATCAAGTCCTGGTGTGTTAAGAGCTTGTATTGTCATGCTTATCGAAAGTTTTTAAGACAAAGGAATAACTCTAATTACACAAGTAAGTTCTTCTCATTATTAACTCTCTGTGTTAATCATTAATGTTACAGCGCACTCTATGTACACATTGTTAGTCAAGTACACATTATAAAGGCGCTGACACGCAATGCAACATTTCATACAGGATTGGGTTGTCCACCAATTATGTCTTGTGCTTCACTGATCTGCTCGAGAATTCCCCAAAGGTGTGGCGAGGTTTTCATAGTGCTATGGAGGCACAGAAAAAATGTTTTATTTCTTTTATAAAATATTAATTTTATTCCATTTTCAGGACTCTGATAAAAGAGAATTACAACCGCATTGTTATTTGTGTTTATTTCATGATCATTTTACAAAAACTCCTTACGAGGACTAGCTATGTACATCATTTCTATACTTCATTGGCCTATTTAACAGTAACTTTAAGGAAACAAACAACATTTTTGAGTTTAATCTCAGACATGTTTCCGCATTTACATATGCCATCTTCAGTGTGAACAGAGTGAAACAGTAATGACAGTTTTTAAGTACAATAGAAACAATACATATAGAATTAATACAATAGGGAAATTAAAAAAAAGGGTTTAAATTTACATGATTGTTTAGCTTGTTTGTTAAGAGATGGTCTATGTAACTGATTGGAAACACAAGGGGGGTGGCAGCAAATTTTGATTGGGGGGGGAAAAGATTTTGCGCACCGATGGCGTCCGACAGCGAATGCAGTAAGCGTGAGAAAGCTAGGGGGCTCCGGGAGCATGCAATCCCAGAAAATTTTGAATTTTTAACCCCTCTGAGACGCTATTTCCTGCATATTTTCTGCTGATATTTGTACACTTTGGTACAAGGATCACATTCGTAAATAATTAAGGGCTTCAACATAATTTTTTTTGGGGGGAGGGAAGTGATGCCCCCCAATATTATTTGGGGGGGGGCACCTGCCCTCCCTACTCCCCCCCCCCATGCCGCCGCCACTGAAACAGCTTGTTCACTTTGTATAATCTATTTTAACAAGACCTAATTTGTATATGAAAGAAGTAACTTCACACACGTGAATAAACACCTCACCAGTGATAAGGCCTCACACATTTACAAACATCTTTCTGAGTCACCTAATTGGCGTTTGTTAAATTCTCCTAGTAGTTTTCAAATCTTGTCCATTTTCTTATCTCTCGTATAAAAACTATATGATTGAATCGAAAATAGTTATATTAAATCCTAAGTCTAGGAAAACTGCATAAATGCATCTTTTTTGCAATTCCGCATTAATTAATAAGTCGTACTCTTCTTTGGAGGACATTGTCGTGATGCTTTCTCGTATCCTGAGATATCCTTTTCTCATTTATAGCAACAGACACTTATCAAGTTACCCGAGCTATTTTATTAATAGGTGCAGAGTGCAATGTAGCGTGGAATGCGAGGTAAGAAATTCATATACAAGTATATTAGGAAATACAATAAGTTCAAAGTAATATTTATTTGTTGAGCATGATAATTTAAAGAATTAAATTTTGATAGAAGTAATTGTATATATAGTTTGTACAACTAGATGATTTGAACTATTAAGAGACAGACATTTATATTTTTTTATTACTTTTTTAATATTGAATGAAAATATTAAAATTATTTCAGAAAAGCGATGATTACAGCAGGAGTCCTAAATGTCAGAGACGAGTTGCAGTTCTCCACTCTTGTTCTTACAAAGCATCCGAGAAGTTCAGAAACATTTGCACACAGGTACTTACCATACAAGACTGATAACTTGAGCACAGATCTACATATATAAAGATAATTTTTAAAAGGAAGGTTAACCATTCAAAACTATGGCTGTTGTCATTACGATATATCCATGAACATAGAAACAATGCAAAGTGACTTTCTTTCGTAATAATACCGAGCTTTTAAAAGCTTCACGTTTATTTGTACGGCAAACAGCGACACAAATAATGCGACCACTTTTTTCTGCGTTTTCTATTGTGCGTTTGTCTGTTTTTGGCGTACGTCATAAACATCATCTGGTTCTGTTAAACGGATGCTCTAAACTTTGTAAACAATTTTTGTTTTGTTGTCTTTTTAATGAATACGATAAAGTTTATTAGATGAATATTTCTGTAAACTTTGCATAAATGGTGCTAAAGTGAAATAACCATTTATGTTGCTGATATACACCAGACCACCGTCTGGTTAGCCTAATTGGTAAGGTGCCAGTCTATCGTGCGGGAGGTCTCGGGTTCGATTCTCGGCCGGACCAACACTTAGGGTCCTAAAATAATCGAGGAGAAAGTGAACACGAGAAGATTAATTCCATATCTCCAAGCGTCTAACAACTGCAAATGGTAAGACTTTCGCGTCTTCTCGGATAAGGACGTTAAACCGTAGGTCCCGTGTCCCCAATTACGTAATTTATAAAAAGCTAAAGTAATAGACACGCTGATAAAATTCTTACTTACTACAGTACTACTATACTACAAGTTCATCGTGGTGATTTTGCTGCCTTGTTCTGTAATTGGCAGGAAATGGATCATTAGCTATTTTATCAAAGTGAACAGTGAAGGTAACTTTGTGAAAGAGCTGTTAAGGAAAGAACTTGCTGTTTGTCAGCATGCGGCAGAGATGTATCCAGATAATTACACAGCCTGGAGCCACAGAGGATGGGTCGTAGACACTTTTATGGCTCAGAAACCAAAGGTATTTACATTAAGTCTTCATGTCTTACATAGAGAATAATACATGGTCGCGCGGAGATATGGAATTTCACCTCGAGTGTTCACATCGATATCGAACGAGTGACCACAGCGAACGAGTGAGGTATCAAATGTGAACACGAGAAGATTAATTCCATACCTCCAAGCGTCCATGTAATGTATTATTCTGTTTATTATATAAACAAGAATAAGCGATTCCATAAACCAAAACCATGCAATATAGTCGAGAACCCGATAAATGTAATTCATTGTTTAAGATACTTCAATGTAAACTCGGAGCTCTACAAAGTACAGTAAAAATAAATACAAATATTAAAAATGTCCGGTATCTTGTTCAAAATATAAAAGACAAGCTGAAAGCTGCCGGCGCATTGTAAATTTTCCCGCGCCTGAGAGAAATGACCTCACAAATTACTGAAATGTGATTGGTTTATAATTTCACATGTAAAAATATCGTATTTTTACGTGTGTTCAGATACAAAATTTCTCGGTGGTAGAAATCCTTGTAAAACACTGCAGTTTATATAATAATTTGATTTATATCATTATCCTCAATTTATTCACTGTAGACAATGTGATGCTGAAGTACAGAACCTCTGGGTCTGCTTATTTGCTTAGTAGAAATTTCGAGCATGATGTGCACTGATATTTAAGCCCTGTATTAGACTGTTAGTTTTAATTTATTATGATTATAATCACTTGGCATCTTTGGTAGCTATTTTTCATTTCACCTAAGTCAGTTTACTTCTTCTGCTGACTACCTTGAACTTCTTGGAGAGAAGAAAAGTAGCCTCCTTCGCAGCCGTCATGGTGTAACTCGTCTAGGCAACGCGTGCTCATGTTTTTTGATCAAGCAAGCAAAGCTAAGCTAAATCCTTTTTCGAGCCTAGTGGCCCACGGGGCCGTCGCTTATCTCCTGTTTCCATAGTGTTAAACAGATGAGAGACTTTTACTCCCCCTGGACGGGACACCAATCCATCGCACGTTAGCTCCCTCCAGACACTGGTACTCATTTACCTACCCCGGAAGGATGGAAAGCTGAGTTGGCTCAGGTGGAAAAGAAGATCACACAAATATTCAAGTCTCGGCAAAGTGCCGTGATCGAACTGGGGACCTTGTGGTTGGAAAGCAGAAATCTTACCAACTGCGCCAACCACGTCCGCCCAGGTCACGGTATTACCACTTGTTAATCTCATGAAAGATCAGGTAGGGAAGGTGGTAAGGCACGTCACACTGTTTAATGCAGCTGCGAAGGAGGCTAAACAAAAAGGGGCTTCTAACAGTAAAAAAACGATAGCAGATACTTTTATTATCTTTCGCATGCTTGTTTTCTCCAGGATCTTTTTGTAAACTTCAGGCTCTGATTATACGTTGTTTACTGTATAATGTTCACTGATGCTGCCTGTGCATATATACTCTAAACATGATGAGAACTTTATTTCAGAATTTGATGCGTGAACTGAAGCACACAGAACAGTGGATTGAAATGCATGTGTCTGATCACTGTGGCTGGTTTTACCGCCAGTTGCTTCTGAAACATCTTACAAAACTTTGGTAAGTTTGATAATAAGTTGTAAATTCTTAAATACCATGAGATTTTAAGTTTCACAACCGTGTGTTTGAGTCAAGTGCTTGACACTAATGTAATCGTGCACATCCCGATTTTCTAATGCTAATTACTACTATCTCTCATGCAAAGAGGAGGTGAATAGTAAACGATTTGTATCTAGCGCCAGTCAAAGACCTTGATGATAGTTGTTTTAAATTTTAGTATTTCTTTGGTTTTAGTATTTACTAAAAATTAAGATAAAAATGCACTTTCTTTTAAAAAAAATGACATTTTTGAGCCAATCATATATCGGTTGCTCTGTTAATATTAATGCAAACTATCTGTTTGTGTAGTTGAAACAAATGTTTTTCTTGTTCTGTTGCACAAGAAAGAGTCGTTATCACAATTTTAATGTTATTAGAAAAGAAAACATTATTTATTTATGAAAGACAAAAAGCTAGTGAGAAGATAAGAAAAAACTATGAAGAAAGACGAAAAGCACGCAATTGGAAAATGTTTGTCTATGGGGTATTTATTTAATAACTGCGTTTAGTTGATATTTCAGTCTGGAGCAGTTGTTCAGTAGTTAGAAGTTTAAACCTGTAAACCTTTGGAACAACCTCCTGTTAAGAGATAACCACTGCGGTTGATAATTTGAGGGTTAACGCTCCCTCGTCACAAGAAGGTTTAGTGCGCATACCAGTGGCTTCAATTTTACTGCTAGCGCGCTTATGCCATCTACATACTTCTATATTTTTCATTTAAAACTTAGTGCCTCCTTAATTTGCATGTAATAAAAGCTTTTGTGACTTACTTTTCGTTTTATATTAGGATCTATTTTTTAACGTGTTCGAGTACATTTTCCGATTTTTAAAGGCAATCCTAATACTTAATAGGTTTTGACTATCACTGTGATATATTTTGTTCATATACAGTAGCAATGTTGATGTTACCATGCAGATCTTTTTATTTTCAAATTTTAAACACTGACTTTCCACTTATAGTAATGTTGGAGGTTGAAAGGGAATTTGGCTACATCCTAGCTTTTAAACTCGGAATTCCGACTGACGAACAGAAAAGAAATAACAAAATTTGATTACTTCCTTTTTTCGTTTCCAAGAGTTGATAACTGCGAGTTGTTTTTGTTTGTCGCATGCATTCCCTATGAACTATGATTGCATAATTCTGTTGTTATCTTATAGTTTCTCTCTACAGCTTGTAAACACGGTTCTTTAAAGCGCCCTCTTTGCATCCTGTACAGTTCTTTTCCATTTTTTTGTTGGCAAAAATACCTGAGTTTTTTAATATTGCTTTCATTTTGTTATAGTTTGAAAGAAGAAGCTGCCATCTTGTGGATTTCAGAGCTCGACTTTAATTCTGATATTATTTTGACTTTTCCTGGCCATGAGGCAACGTGGTACCATAGGTATGAGAAAATAACTTTGTGGCATTTAATGATTGGTTTATAAAATTATTTGCTTAAATTTGTTTCTCCCACTGTAAAGAATACAGCTAATCAGAAAACTGGACAGCAATATTGCAGTATGTAACAGCTCGCGTTTCTAGCGTTCTGATTGGTTCACTCATAAGAATCCTCTTTAAGAGGGAGGTGAGTCATAATGGAAGAAGAAGAAGAATCCTGGTTATCAGCTCATATACCGAAGGACCATGTATGGAAACTAACTGTGTAAAGTGTAATTGCCAAGCTAAAAAATGTCAAAATATTAATTTGCTCTCATTTTCAAGCATCGAATGGTTCGGAAAGTTCGTGAAAATTAGTAAAACAATTATTCCATTCGCGCTTCTTGGATATGA
The DNA here is from genome assembly GCA_027575285.2 of Zoanthus pulchellus. Taxonomy (NCBI): domain Eukaryota; kingdom Metazoa; phylum Cnidaria; class Anthozoa; order Zoantharia; family Zoanthidae; genus Zoanthus; species Zoanthus pulchellus. The sequence continues at coordinate 7,813 of JAOBRB020219786.1, forward strand.
GATGCACTGCGTTGATTATTTACCATCTCATATCCAACGTGCGCTCAAGATTGGAACAATTGTTAAACATGCAACCAATATTAATCCTTTCTCCTCTCTTGCCATGTTGGGCACGCAATATTTTATGTACTGGTATAAGTTGTCTTGAACTGGTTTGTTATTCTCATATCCATCTCAGACAAATAACTGATCATTTACGCAAAATTTACACTCATTTACGTCAGTTGATGAAACAATAACGCGAATAGGCTTTATTAGCACTATTATAAGATTGAATAACGGGAAGAAACATTCAAGAACGCAATTTGCATAATACCATCGACAGACAAACAATAGCACCGTTGAACAATCATAGATAATGAATGTACTTTCAATATCGCGCAATGTATAACACCAGAGGACAATCAGCTGCATTGACAATCAATGGCACATTAAAGACATAATTCAATAAGAAAGTTTCCATACAGAAGCACAATCAATCACGCCTTTATACAAGAAAAAGAAAAAAGTGTTTAAGTATAAGATGGTAAGAACAAAAAGAAAATAAAATGAGAAAAAAATAGAAGAAAAAAAGGAGAGGTAAGTAGATAGTGGTGGGTGGGTAGGTGAGTGAGTGAGGAGAAGGTGAAGGAAGGTTATTTAAATACTCTTTTCTTTTATTACCCCCTACCCCCTAAAGAACCAAGCCCCTGTTTTATTTATGGCTACCCAAAATAAAATCCCTTTCATAATGTCAGATTGTACCGGTTTAAAACAACTTGTACCAGTGCAAGAAACATTGCACTGGATCAAAATAAATTGAACCAGTTCAAAATCATATTGAACCTGAATCACAACATATACACATCACTAAACGGTGGGCCAGACTATTTGCAAATACAAAATAGAAAAAAACCTAGTTTGAGCTGCGTCGGTGTTTCTAAAGAAACAAGTTAGTAATGAAAATGTAAATTCTACACCGTAAAAAAGAGAATACTTACTGACGTTTCAGACGTTAGTCCTTCGTAGGAGTAAAGGGAAGAAAAAGACAAAATGTAGAGTTTATATAGGTAGGGAGATGAAAAACTAGCCACTACCTTGTTTTTATTGCTTATTTTATTTGTCTTGACACCATCATTGTGTCTGAGTTTAGTTTTAACATCAATTTTTTCAGTCCAACAATTATTTTGTTTCCACTGCATTCTACTGTAAATTACCCTTTGCGAGCCAATTTGCTCATGGAGCCGGCACTAATACACTAGTAGTGGTAGTGCTAAGCATCCGAGGGTCTTTTATTAATTGACTATTTCCGGACGGGACACTAATCAGTCGCCCTTTAGCTCCAAGCAGACGCTGACCATTGCTCATTTACCGAATTAAGTAGGAAACCTGAGGCAACTAGGTAGAAAATGGTCCGAATCTTAATAACTCCGGCCTTGGGCCTTGAGGTTTAAAAGCAGAAAGATATGGCCAATTGTGCCGTCGTAAATTACCAAGTTACATACAAAGTCTTTGAAAAGATTTGAATCCGAAAGACTTTATGTATATTAGATAGAATATATTTGATTTGCATGCTTAAGAGTTTGTTTCATTTTACATATAACGCATAAGAACCGAGTTCTGTTGTACTCTGTCATGCATTAACAGTTAGTATTTTATTTTAGTTTTAGTTATAAATTAAGACTTTATGCTGTAATTTGAGTTTTAAACCTTGAAAATGGAGTCAGGATGACTTCGAAACGTCAGTTCTTAGCATTAATTGAACTTTACAATAATTGGGTTTTTTTTTTAAAAAGTCAAGTTCTTGTTTAAAAAAAACTTAAAAGTTTTTGCTAAGAAATGTTGTGAAAGCAGGTTGAAGAACTTGACTCTTTTTTCTCTATACAGACGAGCTGTTTTTTATTATTGGAAACGCTGGTTTCCTGATGTCTGTGCAGAAAGGTTGAGACAATATTTCAGTTGCCAATGTAAAGATGAGAACGTTCCGGTTTATGGCGATGGCTTCCTCGTCGATCGTTGCAGCACAATTAATATGAAGCAGAAGCAGTGTCAACAGAAAAATGATTTGTGTTCATCTTTGGAGAGACATGTGGACATCACTACAACAAATGTAACAGATGGCGATACACTAAAACAGTGGAATTTGTTTCGAAAAGATAAAAAATTTGACGGCCGTTTGTTGGTTGACAGATCAATATCCTTGCCCGATATCTCAACTGAGTTGACATTCTGTGAAGAAGCCATTACGTCGTGTAAGAGTGACATCAATAAACACCACGTCAAATTTGCTACCAATTACAAACGCTGGCTTCATTTATTAACCTAAAGTAGAAGGATTTTGTAGGAAATTTTATGATATAGAGATAAATATATTTGTTATTTTTTGTTTCTTGTTTGAGAACAGTAAACAAGTTTATTGTCTTGAGTGGAAACAAAACGAGACTGAGTGAAGAACGACTTGTGCGTTTTTGCCGGGAGTGAAGCGAGCAGGATACAAAATAAAAATGCCGAAATTCCCAAGGTATCGAAACAGAAACCTAAACTAAAGCCAGGCTGTAATGAGCCAGTTTAATACTATAAGATGTGAGTTTTTGCTGGGAGTGAAGCGAGCAGGATACAAATTGGAAATACTGAAACGCCCAAGGTATCGAAACAGGAACCGTGCAACTAACGCCAGGCTGCAATGAACCAGTTTATTACTTTAAGATGTAACTATGTAACAAAATTGATATCTTGAGCTATAAATCAGTACAATCCAATAAAAGGGCTGTGAATGGGCTTAATAAGTTCCAATAACACTACAGTTTTTGATGCAACAATTCAAGTTATTTCAAATTATTTTTCTTATTGTGAAATTAAATGAATTTCTATACCAAAAAGCTGATTTATTTACTTTAGTTTACTCTTTCTGTTATATACAATATACCCATGTGGTTATCGTCTTGTGGTATTTATAAATGTGTCTTCATTGATCTTATCTGTATGTTTCGAAATTTTATCAGGAGATATTCCAATAGTTTTTTTTCCTTTTCTTGTCTGGACTTTCAAGAGCACCGTTAAATGTTACATATCTGTAATGTATTGTGTTTTTATCTATTTCCTTGGTTTAGATATCGCGTTTCTCTTCCTCCGACGAATTATGGCAACGTTAGAACCAAGAAACGTGAAATTATCTCATCGTTTCTCTCTATGTTAGAGGTCTCAATAAGTTTATAAGCAGCCCGTTTCTCTAAAGGGTGGACATGATAGGCGCATTTGGTAAGATCTTTGCTTTTCATTCATAGGGTCCCCAGTTCAGTCCCGGCACTTTCCGAGATTCGAATATTTTTGTGACCTTCTTTTCCACCTTGGCCAACTCAGCTTTCCATCCTTGGGCAGGTAAATAAGTACCATCGTTTGCTGGGTTCTAACCTATGATGGATTAGTGTCCCGTCCAGGGGGAGTCAAAGACTCTCATCCGCTTAACACTATGGAAACCGGAGATAAGCGCCCCATGGGCCACTAGGCTCTCGAGGGATTTAGCTTCATTAAATGTGTCACCGGTAGCTTTTTTCTTTAATTTTGCTTTACTTACAATTACCCGTAACACTGAATCAATGCCGCTGTAACTGTAACGTCGAATGTTTCAAGGCCTGCTTGAAAGCATCTTTGACCAATCGTCGGTCTCAACTCTTCGATCCAGACATCATTCGCACATGACACTTGTCAATTTTGCAGGTGCGGCCTAATACTCTGTCAATCTGTTTATGCCAAGTTCTATTATGTGTGGCAGTATTATTTCAATCGAAAAAATTTTGGTGTGCGATCGAGAAAAGCGTTTTATATTACTTTCGCTTTCACTTGCATGAGTAAAGTAGTAGCATTTTGTGCGTGATTTGAAGGAAATGTTTTATATTATGGGCAGAACTCGTCATAAGCCCAAAAATGTAAGTTTCAAGGGAAGCAGCATTGTCCTTGCGGTCACCAATTAGCTAAACATGACATCGAAATTCCAAGCGGCGTTCGCACCATTGCCAGGTAGTCAGTCTGCCCAAGAGACAAATATGAAAAACAAAAATAAGGTGAAGGGAAAATGAGAGGGAAAGCTTGGCAACAACAGTTTGGGTATGGAAATGCTATCTGATGTCTTTTGTTGTATTTTTAGAAAGATATAAGAGAAAAATATCAAATATAAGCCCTTGGCGGGATTCGAACCCCACATCTTCGGTTTACTAGTCC